>CAIGRF010283933.1:0-54171 GCA_903798235.1 Fraxinus ornus | reverse complement strand
AAAAAAAAAAAAAAAAAATGGATCACTCGACTAGCTATGTCCCATTTTTAACTGGTTAGATCACATATTTTGCCTCTCAGATCCCAAACTCCGTCAATTTTGACGAGATTCATGTGCGAAAAATAGTCAAATTGAAAATGAAAAAAAAAAAGTTAGAGTTTGGTGATCAATTTTTTTTTTAAATAAGTTAAGTGGCTAATATGAAAGAAAAACATTAGTTAGATGACCTGCAATCAAAAGTTCCCCTTTACTAATAAAAATACTATTAGAAGCAATGGTAATCTGCATGGTAATGATGAATTTGATCCGTTGATTCATCATTTACGATTGTATTAGATGGATGACATTGTTTTGATTGGAAAGAAATCCATTAGACGGCTGGGATTCGAGATCACAGCCCATGATACCATAGGCCGAGAGAATTTTTCATAATAATGTAATATAAAAAGAAAAAAAGAATTTTTTTTCTATGCAAATCTTATTTATTTGTAGACGAAATTAATCACGAAAATACCTACTAGCATGCTTTGGAAATGAAAATCATTCAATGGGGCTCCGATTTTGAGAACTTTTTATTTACCTATGACGTTGGAGGCTTGGTTAAGGTTGCTTAGCCTGGTCGATCTACCGCACTTTTGTTGGACCAATTTCGCTTTCAAATTTGGTTCACAAGTACCACCATTATAGCTACTTGGTTTATGTACCCATGGATGGCTCAAGTTTGATGCACCGCGCTTAATGGCCCCACATTACATAATCTTCCACCACACAAAATGCAATGGCGAGGGGTGCTAAAGATGGTTGGGTTGTTGATTACTACAAGACGAGACTTGCATCAATTACAATCTTGAGGAAAATAACGAAACTTTTAGCCCCTGTTTGATTTATCTTTAAAAAAATTGATAAATTAATTTTAACCATATATTTTATGGGACTAGCGGCGGATCCAGCACCCGACGAGGGGGCGCAGTCACGCGTGTTGAATTCGTCGAAGTCGCTACAGAAAACTTGAAGACGCAATCACACTCACATAGGTGCTGAGGACGGGGTCAAGAGGTTGAAGATGAAAGCAATTGGATTGAACTTTTTTTTTTTTTTAACAGTGAGCTTTTTTGGAATTGGGTCCCTTGTTTTTATTTAAAAAATGCCTAATCTAAATATCTAATATGGGATCAATTTGGCAGTGCAAACCCTTTCTCTGTACTCAGTACATGGGGGCACTTGCTAGAGAGTTGAATTGGGTGAATAACATAGCATTTCCGATGATAGTGGTGACACTTTCTCAGTACATGTTGCGGGTTGTAGCGTTGATGATGTAGGACATCTTGGGGAACTTGAACTACCCAGCGCCTCAATTGCTACTTCTTTTGCAAATGTTGTTGGATTCAATGTCATTGTAAGATCATTTTTCTTGTCTCAACTTTTTATTTTGGCAATGATTGCTACAAGTCATACGTTTGAATAGTTTTGTGAACTGTAATAAAATTTTGAGAATAGATTCAAATCCATTAGCAGTAATTATGTTTTTCAAGTATAATTTGAGTCTTCCATCTATAAAATTTGGTGTTTAGGGATTCAGCAAGATTCAGTTTTACTCTACAAGGAATGTTGGTCTGCTGACTAAATTACATTGATTCATGACTTAGTTTCTATTCTCCAATACTTTTTTGTGTTCAAGATTCGTCAAGAACACTTTGTTTGTTATGTAACCTTTAAATCACTAGTCTACATGTAGATTTTTTCAGAAATTAGAGATAAATCTAACTAGAATCTTTGTTTTCTTGCCTCCATTATGCTAGACTATGGAACAATTTTTTCAATCGAAACGAAAATCTCAACCTAGTTCTTCTAGTGTTGCATTTAGTCCCACCACTGCGTTTAGTCGAGCAAATGAGTTGTTAAATAACACAGATTATTTTCATAAATATGTCTGATTTTTATGTTTTAGTCAACTGTCAATGATAGCCCTAGTTGACTTTCAATACTGGATCTGCATAGGACCTACAATTTTTATCAACTTTTTAAATACACATTTCATTTACTTTTATTTAAATCTACTAAAAATCTTGATTTTTACTTGTACCAAACACGAGCTAAAATGATCAATCAAATGCATATTTCATATATATAACCGTTAGTATGACAATCTCAAAGGGCTGCCGGCGCTGGGAGGGGAGAGATTAGAGAGAATAGGGAGTTAAAAGTACAAAATGAAATTTAAAAGCAACGTTTATAGTAGGTAGAGGGAATTGCCTTAAAACAAATATTTTACATTCGAGGTATATTTGGCAGTTAATACTGGAACTGGACTGGATCGGAGAGTACAATAAGCTAAGTTTAAACTTGGTGCAATGCGAACTTGCAGGGTAATGGTACCAAATGCAGCAGCAGAGTGCCACGACGAATACAAAATGGAATAGAACAGAGTATTAAAGAAGTACAAACTTTACCAATGGTAATTTATATTTAGAAGAATTTCTGAGACAGCACAAGAGCACGGGGGTGTAACGTACCGAAAATATGTCAAATGTTTGTGCACGAGGATATATTCACTGTCAACTATTATCATCCAACATTATACTGACGAAATGGATCCTCGACAGACATCCTTAAAGAAAACCCAGATAGCAAAGGCATTGAAAACTAATTTCTTGTGACACATTACTAATTCTTACGCCCTGATTAAATCGGATACTAACAATCCGAAAGTGATTACATTCTAATAAAACAGTAGCACCCCCAACACATCGACGAGGATCACCATAGGCATCATGCATCTAAAGCTCGAAACAGAGCACATAAATCATGTATTACCAAGAGCAAAAAGCTTACTTATAAGTAATAATTAAGTAGGAAGTTAGAAGTAAGAAAATGTTTAAAAACCAAAAGTTGTTTAAATGTTAATTTCTACCTTGCAATTTTAAAGCTTAGCCAAACATGGTCTAAATGCATTTCCAAGTCTCTGAAAGCTCGCTGACTAAACCTCGCACATTTAAGTAAAAAATTAATGAAAATGCATTGATGGTTACAGTGATTTTCGTTAGATTCTTACACGATCTGGCTAGGTTACCCAGCAGCAACATGATCAAAACTTTTCTTCAACTGGAAATCATTGCAGAGAATTTCATTAAATCTAGGGTTCGGAGTTCAAGCACATTTTGTCTGGATGAGTGCTGTAAAATATTTGACAATTGTTGTGCTTTCACTGTGATTTCAAATCTCGACATGCATGAAAAAGAAATATGATAAAAGATACACCAGTCAGATTACTGTTGATTTGTTGCAGATTTTATTAAATGCAAATATTGATTTGTGAATAATTAGATGGCAAAAAGATACACTTAGGTTTGCTCAGATACAAGAAATTTGAGTTACCAGAAAATTGAAAAAAAAAAATGTCAAAAAATGAAAAATTTGACGAGGAATAAGAAAAGAATAGCCATATCAATCTACAGAAAAACTACGAGTTAGAGTCAGTCATACATAGCTTACATTCGAAGTTCTCCATGGGGAAAAGGACGACAACAGTTAGAAAGGAATTCTCAATTTAAATAAAACTATTTGTACCGAATTTTCCTTACTGAAAATGTTGAACCCTCTCACATGTAAGTGATGCCCGTGTGAATAAAAAACTTCCAAAAATGTGGCCCCCACACCCTATTGTGAGCATAGGTAAAAGATTAGTCCTTCAAGTTGAAGTTACTATCTTAACGAGATCACCCTTTTCTTTTGCTTTCTGTAAATAAATGCTAATTTCTGAACTTGTGTCCATGTGAGACATAGAGAAGCTTCCTTCATAGTTACCTAGAGTGCAAATTACAAGGAAATCTTGCCTATCTAGGCATAAACCCCAGCATTGACAACCCAAGGAGAGAGAGCTCCTCAACGCTTTCAACAATGAGAAATCATGATATGCTTCTGATAATGCTTCTATCATTTGTTATACGTTAATAAGAAACCACAGTTCACGACAGTGGGCAAACAATCCCCAATTATGATCTTCCGGTTGCAACTTAAATATCAGCATTTTCAACCCAGAACCAACATTACTCTACTACGGAAATAAAATGACAAAAAAGAAAAACTGCATTTCAAGTTTTTGGCAGTAGAAAGCCAAAAGATGCATGCATTTGCGCGCACACTCAAAAGATTCTCCTAGATCTCTCCAAATGAAAAGACAGGTGAAACAAGGAAATTAGCATCTTTCTAAATCCGTCAATTTTCTTTAAGAGCATAATCAAAAAGAAGCCGCAGGAATTAAACCTAACAATCGATAGTAGAAACAAATTTCTGTGTTATTTGCACTATATAGTATTGAGTTACATGTAAAGTAACATAATTTTCAAGATCAAAGCCATCAATAATGAACCGAGCCTGAGAATACACAAGAATTCAATGTTGTAGCAATACAAAAATCTGTTGAAGTTGTCCGGGGCAATTACTCTCTTGTCAAAAAAGATGATCCATATCTTTAAGGTCGTGTGTAATGTCACAATCGGTAAAATTCATTTGTGCCACAGAATGAAGCAGCAAGGATTAGAACATCACCAAACTAGTAGAAGTCCCAACAACAAACGGTTCCATTAGCAGTCTTGTCAAAAAGTAAAACACGATCCCCAAACAAATCGAAATAGGAAGAGCAGGCAAGGCATGACGACAAACTGCCAACAATATGAGAGTACATCCAAGTCCCGATATAATCGCGAGATAACAAGCATAAACAGTCATCAAATCATACATCGCCGCCCTACCTACCAACACACTATAGAATATAAAATCCCCAAGGCCAAGCTTCAATCCCCTAAAACCTCCAGCAACATCCTCCCTCTGGCTCTCATTCTCTCGGGATGCTCTGTTATTAGTACTATTACCCTCGAAAATGCCAGCAGTATCATTGTTTCTCCTCTCACTTGGGGACGATAGCCTTTCCATTGAACTACTACCACCAATCAAAGGAGAACTCTCTCCTACATCCTCTCTCACCACTTCAATCTCATTACTTTCATTTTCCAACACATTGATTCTGGACTCCCCATCCCGATTCTCATTTCCATTATTATCTTCGTTCCTCAAAATCGTCTGCAACTCAACTTCAACACTATTACTTCCACTATCATCTCCCATAACCCCACCAACCAAAAGCCCCAAACTGGAACCCCTAATGCCCGACCTTCCCATATCAGCAGTCGGTCTCGCCTCGTATATCAAAGCTGGCAACTCCTCATCCCGACTAGATGCCAACTCCACCAACAATTTCAATGGCCCACCAGGCGCCAAAACTGCCACCAAATCATAAATAGCCAACGCCACCAACAAAACCCAAGTAGTCCATTCAGGTAACTTGGTAAACCACGCCGCCACAATAATCCCCAAAGCCACCATATAACTCTGCTTCAACACAATCGGCCCACCACTCGACAAAACGCTCAGAGTACCCACAATCGTAAAATTAAAATGCAAAACACAGAACGTAACAACATCAACAGGAAAATTAAAATGCTGAATCAGTGAAAGCAGAACGGACCCTCCCATCGAGGAAAACACGGCGAATGCGGAGAAGCGCGTGTAATACACGAGAAATTTAGTAAAGTTGTAGTAGTAAAGGAGAACAAGAAGGAAAGTCACAAGAGCTATTAGGATAACGAAAACAGCGGCGTTTAAGAGGGAACCCTCAAGTTTCTGGGAGGTGGAATCGGTGGGGGACTCCATGTATACTAGATTTGCGGCGGTCCTGATGGTGGTGGCAGTGGCGGGATTGTAGAGGGAGTAGACAAGGAGGACGACGAGGAACATACAGATGGAAACTGGTGACATTACGCCTATGATTTCTTGGCCGATTGACTCTAGGATGCTGTCGCCGGGCTCCATTTTGTTAGGGTTTTGCTATTGGGCGTAGGGTAGAGCAGGGCAGGGAAGCGTGGTTGAGTTGGGGAAGAAAGAGAGATGGAGCGAGAGATGTCTGATCGAGGGTTGTTTGGTTAGTTTATGATTATGACCATTTGAAATAAATAGTCATGTACCTTGCTACGTATATAAAATAATGTACAAAATGGTCAAGTGGTGGCCTATTGGAGGGGCGGCTGTACCCCTAGAATAATTTGTAAAGTAGATTCTTGCTAGTGGCGAAACTTCTTGTCCAGTAAGAGCATATCTACCGACGATATAAAATAAATTTAAATTTGCAAAGTGATCGAAGGTTTGAGAGACGCAAAGAAAAGGAAAATTACAATTTTCGATAGAAAATATAAATTTATTTTTGAAGATATCATTTTACACCATCATTGAAAATCCTCCGAGTAGCAATATTTAGATACTTAGGTGGTGTTCTCTTTGTGTTTTAGTTTTGTGTTTTGAGTTTTGAATTCATTTTGAATTTTGTGTTTTGAGTATTTATTTTGAGATTGTTGAAAATGTGTTCTCTTTGACATTTTGAAAAATTGTTTTGAAAAATCCAAAATTGAAAACGTGTTCTCAATCACACCCATTTCCTTCCCATCTCTCTCTCTCTCTCCCTCCCCCCGTCCATCTCTTCCTCTCTCTCCCCGTCCGTCTCTTCCTCCCTCCATCTCTCTTTCCTCCCTCCGTCTCTCTTCTTTTCCAACCACAAGCTTCTTCTTCCCACAATAAATGAACTAACCAGTGTAGATTCCTTCGGTGGCGACGAGAAGTTCCTTCGGTAGCCATTGCATTTGCCGAAGTCGAGGGAACGGAATCTGGCCGGATCCTTTCCGATGGTGGGTACGAGACTTGAAACGAATCCTGCTCCCTTACGCTGTGCCCAAACACACGACCCATTTGCTTGTGTGCGTACTGTGTGTAGAGGTGAAGGGAAGAGGACGACTGGGAAATGGAGGTCAGGGGAAGGGAACAGTGGAATCGAAAATTGGAGCAGTTTCTGGATTAATTGGTGCAATTGACATGTAACCCAAGGTTCTATGTGCCTGCTGAAGACTCGATTGGGGCCAATTTGATGATTCAGTGTTGTGGGATGATGAATTGAAGCAGACAGTTTCGGCAAAAATGTTCTTCCGTGTGGCGATGGTAGTGGCGGTGGTTTTTGGGTGTGGCGGTGGTTGTGGTGGTGATGGTGGTGGTTCCGGCGATGGTGGTGGTCAGGGTGATGTTGGGGCGGCGACGGCAGTTGGTGGTTGCAGGCGGCAATGGTGGTGGTTGGGGATGACGATAATTGAAAACAACGAAAACAAGTTTTGAAAATTTTTGCCAAGTTATAACTGAAAACATCCAAAACGACAAATTTGTCGTTTTGTGTTTTCTTTGTAAATTTTAAACTTGTTTTCCAAAACGCGTTTTCGAAAATAGGAGAGAGAACGCGTTTTCGCTGTTTTGGAAAACTGAAAACAGAAAACGACCCAAAAAGGGCAAAGAGAACAGGGCCTTATTATTTGTCCGAACTAAGTCAAAAGTTGAAGTCATAGTCAAAGTGCGACGGATGTTAGCTCTGTGCATCTTCAAAGAAAATTCAATTAAGTCGAATTCGCATTGGAGACAGCGGGACAATTAATCCCGATGCTAGCTTACAAAAGCATCTCTACAACAAAAGACCCGAGGCTTACTAACTACTACCAAATTAAGCTTATATTCGTACAAATACTTTAAAACTCATTTCTTTTGAAACTACTCATTCTTCCAATGAAATAATTTCAAATTTTGCACGTTCCGTACTTTATACTACAAATTATTCCCAAAAAAGAAAAAAAAAAATCCACTTTTCACAAAGTCAATTCTAAAAAAATCTACATCAAACACACCCTAAGTGATTCAAGAATGTGAACGTGCACATACAGACAGTGGAGAGTGCTGAAGCCATCACACACAGCCAGGAAGACAAGATTCACAAGAGGAAACTAGGGATGGATACATGCCCTGCTACCATTATAAGAATATCTCGCGGCCAAAATTTGAGATGGACAAATCCAATACAAGCTGAAGCTGCTGCAGCGACATTTACACAGTCGGAATAGTAAGCTAATAATAATAATACTAACCTAGAGAGTTCGACTGGTACATAAAAACAAGTTTCTACACCAAATACACATAATTTTCAAAGCCACGCAAAGAATGCCAACGCCAGAGAAATAAAAAACTCATTGTCAGTTTGGAGTCCACGAAGAGAAGCAAGATCAGCTAGAAAAATAAACAAGTAGAATCCTATGCAAAAGGATTTCCTCCAACTGATGCAACAGGGCCTTGTGCAGGGACATTCCTGCAAGAATACCAAACAAATGATTGTGGATGATAATAATTTTATCCTTAGTATACAAAAGCAATTACTTGAATCCAGAACCCAGTTAGAAAAGATATTTATGCTTACAAACTTTAAAATTTGATCATTTGAAAGCCATCTCATCGCCAATATTACAAATTTTTGTTTTTTGTTTTTTTTTTTCATCCCGTTACATCTGAAAAAGTCGGAACAGTTTGCAGGTAGGTCAAATTTCAATGTAGAATTCCCCCCCTCTCACATGTGCCCTTCTCCGCCCACACTTTACAGGAACAGCTTAATGCATTCAGCAATTTGCTCACCCCAACTAATTTTCTTTCCTGATCTTTTCTCTTAGTTTGAATTTCTGTCATCCTGCAGTTTAACTATAGATCTATATTTTATTTTGTTTCTGCAGCCAAAGTCAAGCCATATGGGTGTGTTTACGCCACATTATTTTGGAAGAATGTATTCTGAAATAGTAGATTGATAGAAAATGTGCGGTCGAAAAAGAATGAAAAGTTATTGATGTGATAGAAAATATTATTTTATTGAAAAATGTGTAGTTGAAAATGAGCAGAAGAATGAAAATGAAAATTTTAATATGTACCAAACAGGGGCTAACAGAATTCACGAAACTGATAGTATGCACCAACCATGATCCAGAGTTTGGTGGCCATCAATATTAATAACAAATAACTGTAGCCACAAAGCACCCAATTAAAAATCTTGACAATCTAATTTCTTAATTTCCTAGGATTTGGAAAAATTAGGATAGTTTGTTTGAAATTTTATAACAGAATTTACGAGAGCAAATAATCAATTAAACTATGCCCCCATTACAATGAGAAACTGAACTTTTTACTGTAAATGTTCATCAGCCCATTGCGAATCAAATGCACTCAACAATAATATCGTAAATCACTCAATTGCCTACCACGAAGCTTTATGAAGCTTCAACAACAAGGCCAACCATGAAAGAAACAGATTATAACATAAATGTAATGAACGAACATACAATCAGTCGATAGGGAAAAAAAGACAGAGAAAAGGAAAGAAAGAGAACATACGGTATCTGGTTGCTTGGTGCTTGTCCTATAAATCCCAAAGAGCCTGCAAGGTAAACCATAGTCAGAAAGGACACACAATGATACATGAAGAATTATTTTCTTGTAGAAGATGATAGTCATTCGAAAATGAAATACCAATGGGAGGGTCAAATGTCACTCCACCAGGAACATAGGATGTAACTGGATTTTGGGGAAACCAAGATTGAGTCATGCCACCAACAAAAGAAGTTGGTATACTGCTATTTGGCAGTGCCGATTGCAAAGAGCTCATGTCCCAGAACTGAGACGAAACATGCATCATCAAAATTAGAAATTATTCCCATGAATATCAATAATGATCTTTAACTACAAAAAAATCCACGCTTTGTGATCTGATTAATTAATACAAGAGAGTTCCAGTTAAATGCAACTTAACGAATGAAGAGAAGAATGCAAATGCCTCTCCACACACTACATACCTTACTCTTGAAAATATATAGGTCAAACGGATGCTAGGCAACTAATGTAACAGAATAAAGCATCTAGAAGACTAGATCCAACTTTTTTCAAGTAACCGCATGGTATGTGCAATTAATGAGTTCGTAGTCAACTAAATCAAGGAAGCATGCTGCATCATTTCTATTATCATAATTGTCAAAAGTCAATATTCACTAGAGATGATGAAGACAAAATTTACAACCCAGACATAATTTTAAGTCAATTTAATCCAATAACCAGGTTTTCCTATCTGTGGCAAGGGGGGATTTAGAGACTGGGTTATGCGGTTTACAAATTCGACCGACAGGTTTTTTCAGTTAGACCAATAAAAAGATGAATCAATTGTGCACTTTTAAAAGATCATTAGGAAGTTGCAGCTTTAAAAGGTAAACAATACTGAAGGCTCTAATCAGTAGATTTTCTACTAATTTGTTAGTAAAGGAACTTTCTATTAATCGGCATTATAGCAGTGCACCACACATACAAAGATCATAGGATTTATCCGTCTAACAAAGGTATATGCCCTCCAAAAGGATTTACAATATGATCTAGTTAGCAGCTCTATATTGAAAATGTAAGAAATAATCAAAATCACACTTAGTCATGTATAGATCAAGCATAATTGCATAAACATGGAAAGCATCAATAATGCAGCAAAGTCAGTGCTTAGTTTTGTGGCCCACATGAGAAACATTATCCCACTCCTTTCTTCACTAATAAAAAACATGCACTCCATTCCACTTATCCCTAGATCTTGAGGGCAAGTCATTAAGCAAATCACAAAGAATAGACAGCAAACAAGCCATACCATATTACTAGATTCCACGTCATAATCATCGGGAAGATCAAATGGATTGGAAGACTTGTGATTTGACAGATTGGATTGTACTCCATCCTATTAACAGAGTTGAAACTCATCATAAATGAAAGAAGTGAACACTAATTTAAATAAAATTAGTGATCAGTGCAAGAAGGCTCAACCGAAGTAATAGAACAAACCACTGCAGGAACTGTATGGAAATCACGCGACAACACACTGACATGTGATGATATATTAGATGAAGGGGGTCCACTATTGTTTGCAGTTCTTTGAAATAAATCATTACCCAGAGCCTACAACAATAAAAGATTGCAATTGAGTACAAAAAGAGCAACATATTCATCCGCATCAACAGGAAGATATTGCAACCTCGTATGTATTAAATCCAATATATTGATTAGCATCTGAAGTATGGAGGGTTGCATCTGGTTCACTACTTTTGACAGTGTTCTCGATTGACTGTTCTCCTTTGGAATCTTCGAACGCATTACACGACTGCACAACATTAATATTATATAATTCCATATACTTAGAAATTATTGACAATAAACAGAATCAATTACATGTTCCTCTGTTTGTAATTGTCTCGCCAAGGCCAAACTTATTTATCTTATTGTAAACATACGCAGAAAGAATAGTGCTTACTTGAATGTTCTCTACTTTTGGGGTTGCTTCAAAATTTTGTGCACCTTCATGCCATAAAGTAGACATGTCTGGAGAAGGCCGATGATCAAAAGAATCCTGAGATGATGTCTTATGCATAAGTGATTGTGAATCTATGTTTCCTAGCAAACTCCTGTCAGAAGATGGTATTATGGCAGGGGTAGAATTTTCAATTCCCAGTGATGATGTGTTCTGAGGCATGTCAAACGTTGCCCATCCTTCATTTTTTGACGCTGCCTCAAAGATTTTTCCATTGGAACCTGCAGATAATTGCTGCTGAGGCATCTCAGCAAATAAGTCTAAAGAAGAAGATGGAAGAATTTGAGATGGTTGATGTGAAATGAAAGTTGGAACTGAAGGAATTGAAGATTGCTGGATCAAATCAACCGATTGAGCTGGAGATGACTCTGGAAATTGAGCCAAAGAATCTGCTGGAGTTGCAGAAGTAACATTTTGTGGTGCAAAGGGTGCACTGAAAAGATCCAAGCCATCAAAGTTCCCAGATACTGAACGCTGTGGTTGAGAAGGAAAAGACGACAACTTGTTATGGGAAGTCTCAGCATATTGTTCAGATTCTGAGGCAATTTCCAGCAAGTTAAAAGAATTTACGGATGTGAAAGACATGGAATTGCTATCAAATGATCCAAAGCTTCCTGAAGATACAGTTCTCTGGATTTAACGTTATTATAAAGTCAGTAAATTAGCTAGAACGGTAAATGACAGGTAAAAATAACTAGCCAAAAAATTCACCATAAATTAATAGCCAACAAATAGATACCCAGTCAACATATGAACTAGAGATGAGAACTCAGCTAAACAAAACCATATCTGTTACCCGGATTAATGAAAATGACAATGTTTTGCTGTTGCAGCATCGTTAAGCAAAAAAGTATCGCGTTTCTCAAAATTTCTCAATTATTAATGACTAAAATGTTTTAATTTCATAACCAACCACAATTAGAAACCTACAACTTATTTTTTTTACAAATAACAAGTATAAAATATATTAATAATGCACCAAGGGAGGCGCAATTCATGTAGAAAAATCAAAAAGTCACCTTTTTATCAATAGTAATGGTGTACACCAACAAGAAACTCTAAATAAGAGTTCTAATAACGTCGATCTGTCCATAAACTAAATGAGGGCAAACAAAGAAACAAATACAAATTTAAGATCATTTTCAACTTCTAAATTGTCTTCCAAATTAAACCACAACTTGTACACTGGAATTCAGCCCCCGCTTGGCCCCCATTATTCGAAATTTTAATGGTTGGAATATTTTTTTTTTTTTTTTAAATGTGTGGTTAAAAAAGAAAAAGTTATGGGATTACGTGTAATATTATTTTATTGGAGAATGTGTTGTTGATAAGAAGAGAGAGAAAAATGAAATATAATTTTAATGGGGCCAAAAAAGGGCTTAATAAAAAAACACAATTTAACATCACTTGGAAGATCGAGTCAGGCAATTTAATAAGATGGTAAGGATACTTGTACAGAGGAAACTTCAAATTTTAGTGACAAGTTTTGAGAATTTTCATTTTCACCTTTTTCCTTTGCCTACTCTTTGTTTTCTTTTCTCACGGGAGGAGAAACTTTGGCTTGCTATTTATTCCTCAATTGGCATTTCTATCCTAGATTATTTAATAGTCAGAAAGAAATGCACAAATTCTTCAAATTTTGCAAGTATGCAGGAATAAGAGAGCAATGAACTCCATAATCAAGGATTTTAATACATACAAGTACCAGAATACCAATAGTGGCAGAAAAGGTCCATGGAACTCCTTGTTTTACCAGATGGCATATAGAAATGAGAGAAACCTGACCTGTGGATGCAACATTCTTCCACCATCTCTTTTGGTGTATGCATCTGCATGGTTGGAAACTGTATGATGCTGTGCAACTTCACTTGAACTATCTTTTGATGCTGCACTAAAGGGGCTTCCAATGTCTTTCTGATAGGAAGGTGATAGCATATCAGACCCCAATGAGTAGCCACCATTTGAAACAGAGTAGTCTGAAGCTCTGGGATTAGATCCTTCATTTGCAAACCTGTCCTCATATACATGATCACTAGCACGGCCAGGACTCAAGAAACTAGACAGCTTTACTCCGTACAGGCCTCGATCTGACCCAGGCTTTCTAGTGAGTCCAGGAGCGTGTTTCCCATAGCGTCGTTCTTCATATTGAAAATCATACGGTGGACTTTGTGAAAAAGAATGGTATGAACTTGCTCGCCTTGTCTCATCTTCCTGACCTTTTGCATTCTGAAAAATCAGAATATCATCTTAATTTAGCCTTTATTAAAGGTTGCCTGGAAATAATTGTGATGGGTAAATCAAAAAAAGTAAACCTAAAAAGCATCTTTTCCGGAACCTCTATAGGATCACATTGGTCCAGGAACCTAACCTGTGTATCTCTTGGAGGTCTGTCAGATGACTTATCGAGGACATATTTTTTATCTACATAAACATCCTTAATGAACTCACGAACTTTGTCAACATTGCTGCAAGAGAAAGACATTGTTAAGATTCCAGTTTAGCAATTGACTGGTACTTCAAATCATAAAATAGATCTTGCACCTATTATCAGGAAGTCTCTGACTTTGCGGATCCCAGGCTGTTAAATATATCTCTCTGGCACGCTGAATGAGCAATTCCTTGTAAGTAAATAGGAAAAAAAAGCTGACTATCAGAGAAAAATTGGGAACATAGTCATTTGCATACCTGATTACCACCCTTTTGAAGAGCTTCCACTTCTTGAGAAGTAAACTTAGCCATAGAAACAGACTTCACGCGATGAGTAAACTCACGACTGCACAAACAAAATGTGATTCTAATATTGATGTCTTGAAATAGAATCTTCGTCAATATACTAAGCAAAAAAAAATGATCCCGATTAAAAAACTTGATCCAATGAATACCACAAGGAAGTAATCCAAGGAGATACAGCATGCTAAAAACACACAGTCACGTGTATTGCATAGAATCATAAACACTAAAGTCAACCTCAATAGCAAGATACAAATCGATCTTCCGTAAACTTAAAAAGTACATAGATGCATGGCATGCAATAACAATAAGCATACATTCACAATCGTAGATTTCCCTCTAACAAGTATTTGCATGATGCAGAGTTCAACATCTATTTTCCTTTATCCATGCTTGCCCCCCATTTTTTAAAAAACTTATTTTTTCAAAACTTAATTTCAACCACACATTCTCCTATAAAATAACATCACATAAACCAAAAACTTTTTCTTATTTTTTAACCACACAGACACTATTTTAAACCTCACTTTTCCCCAAATTTTCATTAAAATTGAGCCCAAACAAGGGCTAAGAGTATATATCATGTAGTTGAATCAATCACCATAAGTAAGAGACTGAATCGGCTAGTTCTGTCCATAGATTATAGAAATATATCACCCAAAACCCAAAGTCTGTACCCAACACATCCTCAAAACATAAAAATAACACTTCCACTGTAGTTTTCATAATTTGTAATTCGTTTCTGTCAAAATTCAAGAAACCCAGTTTTATTTATTTCTCATACAAGTAATCATGCACAAATAGTAATAGCAGATTCTTTGATGGTGGTGAGAAAAATGCACTTACTGTATTCCACTGCAAGTGGTGCAAACAAAAGTCCAAAAGTTTGTGCAAACATATTGAGGTCCCTGCAGCCACAAAATAGTATTCAACCCAAAACATTAATCCCAACAAAAAGTATTTGAAGTATATATGAATCCTAAAATTTTAACAAAAAAGAACATAGGAGACTTATGTTTATTCCTTTAGGTTCTTTACCATTGTTTGAGGTCCTACAGCACGTACTACAAAATCATTTCTACAGAAAGTATTGTTTTAAAAACAAGAAGAGCTTAATGCTTTCTGAAAAAGCCCAAAATTACTAAAATTTTGCAATCTAACAACTTAAAATACTGTTCCTATATCTCAATTGATTAGAGGTTTTCAAAAAAGGTAGAACTTCAAAAATTTGAATCGAAAATTTCGAAAAATAGAACAAAATAATATTATTACCAAGCTGTTACAGTTGATGCATCTTCGATTCGGAGGGAGCTTCATGAGACCCCTTATAATCTTCTCGTTTCGATCCTCTTCTTTTCGACTGCTCATTTTCCAGGTTCCAAACCCGAACCTCAAAAATTCAAACTTCAAAAAATACCCAAAAAAAAAAAAGGCTTTTTGAGCTAAAAATTTGAGGGGGAGAGAAATACTTGATTCAAATTTCTAGGTTTTACTTCGTTTCTTTCACGGAAATAGAAAGACCGAACTTGAATCAACCGTTTTTTCTCTCTACTCTCTTGCTCTACAATTTTGGGGTTCAAAATTTTTAATTTTGACATTTTATTTAATAACAATAATTGGGCCATTATTGCCTTTGGAAATTGATAATGCCAGAAAGGATCGGTTCTGTTGGATTTTTAAATTTAGATTGTACATTGTGCTTATACGGTTGTGTTTTTGGATTGGAAGGCTAGGAATTGTCGTGGTAGTACTGAAACTCTAGTATCATATCTTAGATTTGATTGTAATTATAGATATAGTCCTTTAAGTCTCAAATTATTGCAGTGAGATCCCTTTTTAATTATTATAAATTATAAATAGTTTTCAGCTTTATTTCATGTTTGAATTTGAATCTCCATTTTCCGCTGGTTTTAGAGTGAGAAATCTATTTGAAAACTCGTTGGCTTACTTATTTCCCTTGTCATGGTTAATATTGATTAAGCAATTAAACGAACAAATGTACTCATAAAATAAAAATTTTTAAGAAACCCCCCATACCTAATCGTGTTTATCGTGCAACTTTTGGTTATCTTGCTGCTGCTGCCAATTAATTTTGCTTGAAAAATGCTAAAGGTACACAAGGAGATACATAAGGATCGGCACCCCCTCCAATAACCCTCTAAAAAAACAGAAGAAAAATGTATCAACACATGATTCGATAGTTTGAAAAAAAAACACTCAAATCAGTTTGTTTGTTTTTTTTCTCGTCTTTAAGTCCGTTCAATTATCATTACTGATAGATGTTCGGCTAGTATAATGCTTGAGCCATGGTATATCTTAAGCTGGAAGGAGTGTATCTCCAACAACGGTAAACCTATACTTGCTAAAATAGCGTCAAGCAAATCTACCGTGTGTTCGGAAAATGTTAATAAATGATTTTTATTCTAAATTATAAAAATTAAATAATTGATAAGTAACTAACTAATAAATAATAAAATCTTTAAAACGAGTAGATAAAGAATAACTTTGGATTTTATCAACATTTATATACACGAATCAAACGTAGAATAAACCTAAAAACGTAATTTCATAATTATATTCATCAAAATAAGTAATTCAAAAGGAAATTTACCTTACTTCTAAACCCCACAACATATTTTACTAACGGAAAGTCAAATTTCATTCAAAAAGTCATGTGTTGTTGTGCCCACGAAAAACTTTGCTTGAAAAGACAGATTGTGTCTTCATTATTTAAAAAAAAAAGGCATTGACCTTCACTTTAAACTACTAAACTTTATGCCATATTCTCAACTGTGGATATAACTTTAAGAGAAGAAAAAATGTGCAGAATATACCATCCATATACATGTACATATAAAAATGTGTTACCGTAAAAAGTGTCTTAAAATTATAGTGATCTCAAATGCGTTATCTTTTCAATAGTAGATTGTAAGCGGGCAAGTCTTTTATACTGTAGATATCATCGAGTGCTAGCTCACGCTCTAGTTGCGCTCTTGTGGACTTGAGAACTTCCTGCAGAGAAAAATAGACAAATGACATGCCAAATCAGTAATCTAATTAATTTATCCGACTCAATACAGATGGAAATGGAAAAAAGAAGGGATGGGGTTTCTTTTACGTTGAACTGCATATACGAGGCATGCTTCGCAAGCCACTGTGCGTCCAACATTTCGAAGGCAACGCAGAAAAGGTTGTCAAAGGCCATTTCATCTTCACTCAATAATTCCAGAAATCGAATTCCAGCTATCGTATTTGGCTTTCCTGTGAGAACAATGCATATAATAAATACCAGACACTAATATTATCATTGCCAATGAATTTTATGGGCTGAAAAAACAGAATTCCAAGTGCTCCTTAGCCTACAGTCATATTTGGCACTGGAAGTACACGTTGTTTTAAAATTACATGTATTGTGTTACTAACAAATGGGAATGCTTGCAATCAATTGTTAAGAGCCTATATGCGAACATTTTAGAACATATATGACTCAATAACATGTTTTTTCAGTATATTTTGAAGTAGCGTTTTGTATTATATAACAGGAGGGCACAATTGTTGAAAAACGAAAAAAAATAAAAATGACTTGCTCAATTTCCAAAAATGTTACAAATGCTGTCTTAGTTTTCATTTTTCAACAGAAACACAACAATCAGAAAATGTGTTTATTTTCTATACATACCATTATCGTTTCAAAAATGTGTTCCTCATTTTGTTCAATTTACTATTATGGTTGAAATATAACTTAAACTTCTCAAAGAAAAGGAGAAAATTTACAACTCGCTGGATACATACTTCTCAGGTAAAATCAAACATAAAACCCTTGCCACACAATTCATATGAATAACAGCCATTAACTCTAAAATTTAATACCTGACTGAAGATCTAACATTTGCGCCAGCATAAAAGAAATATTGATGCCAGCTACAGCAAAAGGATACTCCCATTCTGACCTGTCTCCGTCTCTCTTGTGCAACAAATTTTGAAATGCTTCCTGTCAAAAAGAGAAGTAGATACAAAAAACTACTTTTTACACTTTCAAATGACACAATAAAGAAAAGAACAGAACGCACTTATCAAAATCTCAATTATCACAAAAGCAGATTCTTCTATACCTGTCAAAAATAATATATGCCATTAAACATTTGGAAAACACAAGCATAACGCCAAAATTAATTAAAGAAAATATCACAGGCCCCTCAATCCCTCCCTTTTACAGGAAGGATTTCCCCCTCCATTTGTATATATACTTGGGGAGGGTGATCCTTTTGTTGTGTCCCAATTTCATGATAAAATAACGCTTAGCAACAGAAGGAAAGGAAATAAAACTATATTGTAAGCACCAAGCAAAAATAACAGTCAAAGAATGCAAAGTTCTGATACCAATTGAACTATCCAAAATAGTTATAGTTCGTCCACACAGATTACGCCACTATTATAGTTCCTCCACACAGACTACGCCACCATTTTTTGTTTTCTTAATACAATATGAAGTAAGACTGTCCACAGTACCAATTCCAACAAGCTTTCAGCTCGGTGCTAGAGTCGGCCATTACTTGAATTTTTCTTTTAGGTAGATTAGGACAAACCACGCCACAATATGAAGTAAAACAGTCCATAGTACAAATCCCAACAAGCTTTCAGCTTGGTGCTAGAGTTGGCCATTACTTGAATTTTTCTTTCTAGTTAGAATGGGACAAAGCAGGCCGCCATGGTATTTCAATGATTCATTATGATCCCTGGGGTTCTTATTGACTAGATGCCCCCATGTGATTTACATCATATGTTTCTAGGTGCCTCCAACTTGGCATAAATTCCTGCTATTTGCCTGCAGATACAGCTAATAATTCTAATAAAATTCAAATTCATGAATCTCTGTCTTTGCACCTATTTGTAGGTGGTACTGTGAACACTCCAATTGTGATTACCACCCAAAGGTAATGTTTAATTATGTTCTTTATAGATAACTATATTTATAAAACCAAATGAAGTCATAGATAATCAAGTTTTATAAAGACCTCACAAAGCTCAGTTTACTGATTTCTTAGATTCCAGGATCTAAATCAATCTTGTAGTAGAACACATAATAAACTCTTTTTATTATCTGGCATCTTCTCAATTGTGAAGTGATTTCTCATATTGGCCAAGTGCTCAAAAGTCATAAAATACTTTAGCGCATGGGACACCTATAAACCACATACAGTGAAATAATCCAAGCTGCCAGCGGAACACCTACACTTCGGACCCTGACCTAACATTTCGCCTAGTTTAACAGATTATATTTGAGGACATCTCCTTCCAATATCTTTCTTCTACCCCAGCAACACTGCCTATGTCTAATCTGATCTCCCATCCTAATGTGAAGTTACTGAAATATTGACTGTGCTCATGGCAAAATAAGTTAAAACTCTTCCAGTTCATTTCCTCTAAAAGATACTACTGGATGAGTTGTTGGGTTGGGTGAGGGGAAGATAAAAAAACAAAATTTAGGTTTTGAGACATTTTGCTTTCTTCTTGCTTTATTCTTTATTACTATAACACATTTTCTCAGAATTTCTTTGCAGTTATTGTCACCTAGAGTAAAGAAAATGTTTTACCAGTGCTAATTATGAAAGATACAAGAAAGTCATGCAAATGAAGAAAATACAAACCGGATAAGTCTTGGCAAAGAAGATAAGGTTCTCCAATGATATGAATCCTCCACCCCTAAAATTTTGTCCATGATTATCCAAGTAAATACCAATTTGTACAGCATCCTAATAAAAATGACTATATATTCCCACACCTGAAATCTGTTGAAGGATCAGATCCCTGCCATCCCATCTCTTTCCAGAGCACTGATTTCAATGCTGGGAGTTCTCTATCAGGGTAAGCTAACCTCCACAATTGTTTAAGTGCATCCTGTCACCAAAAAATTCAGGACTGCTTATACTTCAGTTGGCAACGTGATTCTTCTCTACTCCAAAAGTGAGAATAACACCACGAGGGCAACCAACTAGCAAAGGATCAAGATTATATCATAACATCACAAGGGTAACCAACTAGCAAATGAACATCACAATATTATAATTTCTTACACAATTTAATGTATTTTCAATTATATAACAAAACGGAGGATGAAGTGTCCCATGCCTATATGAAATTTTAAACAAAGCACTCAAGTATCCTATCAGAATGTCTTGCTCAAATAGACAAAGAATCATACCAGAGGGGACCATTCATTAAGCTAGCTGATTTTCTCTAAATCAAAATGGTATCAGAGTGTAAGCAATCAAAAGCGTGATCACATCATCATCTAACTATAATTACATTATCCATATGGTATAAACAGTTTTCCACAAATGCAAACAGTATGCAAACATTTTGTGTTTGTCCAAATCTGTAGGAGAATCATACACAATAAGATGCATGAGGTAGGTAACAAATATACACACATAAGAGGCACCTTTGACTAACTTGAAATTCCATAAAGAACATGAATATTTCAACCTAACATTAACGACACTCTCAATCGTTTTATAGTGAGAAATGACTTGAAATGTCCACTTTCTTTTCTCTAATTTTATAAATGTCCGGTAATTGTCTGCCCTTCGTTTTCAAAGTAAAGAAGATAAGTGTACATACCTGATGATCCAAAAAAGAACCATCAAAAGGAACTGCCAGCCTTTGCTTTAGATATTTGAGTCTTGCTTCCTATTACCAAACCAACTAAAGAATCAACAACAAAAATTGGTGAACGTATAACATATATATGTAAGAACATAAAAATACTAGAATGACAGGAAACCAAGTCTTTTGGAGGTTGAATGGAGCAAAACAACATTTCAGTGCTATACTGTATAGATTAGAAAACAAAAACAAACTTGATCTTCTGGATAATAGATAACAAAGAAAAGATATTGTATACTAGAAGATTCACGTAATATCACAAAACGTTACTGATTAGATTATTCTAGGTAGATGGCCATGGGTAAACCAAAAAAATAACCTACAGAACCTTTTTGGCTCCTCTAGTATCTGTCTAATTTACAATACATCTTTCATTGTTGCAACTTGCAAGTTCACGATTTAAAACTAGTTTGGGTATTTAAATTATAATTTAAACAACTGGTCCACACAATGTGAGGATAAAAAGTATATTTGACCAAGAATGATTATAATTTAAACACCTCCCAAACAAGCACTTAAATTGCACCATGTAAAAACCACATATTGCACACATCCTCTGAGAAACTCTACATTTGAACCCGGAGAGTACTTCACAATTAAAAATATATGTACACATCATCCAAACCAGATTACATATTTTGAGACTATCAGACATGTTATGTGTGCATTTTTCAACTTGCTGCGTAGTTTAAGTCATTCCTCATATCATGCAAGCATAAAAAATAGCGCAGAAATACGGTAATAGGTGAAAATCTGAATTTCAAATTTAAAATAGCTGTATAAATGTTGAAAACAATAATCTACAAATTAAACTCATTGTAAAAATTTTGCTTACAACTTATAAGAAAGTTACATGCATCATCAAATGACTGAAAGTTCAATCAGACATTTCTCAATTTTTTGTAAAAACTGAATCCATATTCAAAATGATGAATTCTATATGATACAATCACGTGCAACAAAGGCTTGGACCATCTCTGTTAAGTGGTAACTTATGAACAAAATTAAAAAGCTATACAACTAGAGAAATTGCAAGAAGAAAGTTAGTGCTACTACATTTCCCCCATCTTAATGAGATAACATGCCACGTCCAAACACAAGCACAATACAGAAATAAAATATTGAGGGTAATAGATAATCAAGTTACGAGGTATAAGCAATGGACAACCGTGGCATACTCCTATATTAGCCTCAGTTTGAGAAAAATTTATAAACGGTTTAGTTTATAAATATATAGCAATGAGTGGTGGATAAGTGAATATTATTTGTGGGTCCATTAAAACATGTGGTTGAAAATGAAGTTTGACCATTTATAAATGATTATATACATTTTGCCAAATGGAGGCTTAGCTAGAAGTCCCACGAGTAAGGTAAAAATATGCATAAATCACTTTACCAATGGTTACACATTAAGGTAAACATATTTCACTTACAACATGATATGTGTAATTTATGATATATCACTGACTCTTATCAAGAAAAAACAAGGAAAGAAAAATGAAGTATATTACACCTAAAATCATCAATGGCATCACTAGAACATACCTGTAAGGGACTAAGTAAAGGGGGCAAGATCTTCCCGTTTGGTCCATTTTGAGTGCCCGATACAAATGGCAAAAGCCGTCCAATAAATGACCCAGATCCAAGGACGATATTTGCTGAAAACAGAAAGGTGAAACTATTGATACTTCTCAATGCATTAAAAATTCATTATTTCACAAGATAACACAAAGGAAAAATCAGTCCAGTAAATAACCCAGGTCCGAGACAATATTTGTTGAAAACAAAAGGATGAAACTATTGATGCTCACTAGATATTTCATTATAAAAAATATAATAACTACGATAGAAATTATATTTATTAGAACAATTAAGGATACTTTAATGTTATAATAGAAATTTTATATGCTCCTCGTATTTTCAAGGCACTGGACTATAATATACTGTCTAACACAAGGCCCAACAGCTTCAGAACTGCAATAGGAATTTCCTTTATTTACTATCTGATAGTCCTAGTTCAAATTTTTGGTTGATCCCCCAAGGAATAATAGCAGTTAGCAGATCTATTGGGTTGGCTATGATGCCCATCTTCGCTAAAAATCGCACTATCATTCTATGAGCTGAGGCTGTCACAGATTGGAACTAGAGCTCAAGTCCAAAGTTTGTTAGCCATCTTTGACAGTGTAATTTATTCATCCTAATTCCTTCCCTTGAAGACAACAAGTTCAGATTTCAATTTGCTTAAAAACATCAGAAAGATAGTTTTCAATGAAAAGTCATCCTCGATGTCATCAAATCCGAGTTCAATGCCAATTGAATTAGCCATCTCTGGTGCCAAATTGAAATGGGCAAATTGTAACTTATTCATCTTTCCCCCTCTCAAAAGATATTTTGGTTACACTCCCTGTGTATCACGCTTATTAATAAAATTTGATTACCTTTCAAAATTTCTTATTAAGCAGAAACACTGTGATTTTCAGATTCATAATATGTGAGCAGTTGTGTACGTGAAAGTATGAGACTCATTTACAAAGAGTGTATAACTTCAGCAATACATTACAGAATTAGAAGTCTCTCTTCGTCTTTAGGAAATATATACAGGAAGCAATTCTATAAACGAAAACAAAACATCTATTTTACTCCAATAATCCTTAATGGAGACACTGTATATACTCAACTTAGAAACTTTTAATGTTAACACAGAAACCAAATTCAACATAAAAACATTAGAGAACGAGCACGTAAAAATTCAAAAATTACATCGACAAAATTAAATCCCATTTCTGGCACACCTAACCACTGCGCCCATTGAGCGATTATATGCGAAAAAAGCATTGTCCAATGCACATGTTCTTTACGCTGCCCATCATCCAAAATCTCACCAAGCAAATAGCCCTATATAGATCAATATGATAATTTGTATTGTCGTTACATCCAAAACAATAAATCAACAATTTAAATGCCAATTGCCATTCAATCATATCTCTTACCTCAGAGTGCACATCATCATATTCCCGATTTCCTAGTAATGGCTCGTCTAGAGAATCAAATCCAGAAGTCTCCAAATGCTCGTTTATTCTACCGTCAACATCTCCATGGTGGAGCCTTCTTCTCAATGTCCGGGATGTCATGAATTCGAAATAACCAAAATCCCTTGCACTGTTTCTCACAATTACAACAATAATAAAAATAAAATTTGTGATCACACGATCAATTGTAAATCTGCAAACAGAATCATAATATGTATAATCTAGAAATTAAATTCTGAAGAGTTGAATCCAAATTCATGACTCACCTAAGACAGATACAGCCCACCGAAGATTGGAAACCCTTAAATAATTCCTGGGCAAGCCCTAATCTTTTGCAACTTCTTGGGTATTTTATTTCTTATGACGTCAATTTACATTCTTAATTGATAAGGAAGCTGTGAAGTATTTGATAAATAATGATTTGAAGAACATTTGAAAAGAATTCTTCTGTCAATTTAAGGAAGGTACCTGGAGGATTGAAAGAGGGTTCAAGCTGGAATAGTTTATTTATTGATTCTTGTTGACTCGGTGGATTAGACTGAGCCGGTCTGCGAGTCAAATTATAGAATCGGGATCTCGATCCAAAGCTATTGCTCTTGTAACAAATGGGTCTATAACTTTTAAAAGGAAACCAATTGATCCCAAACATTTTAGTGTAACGCTAAGCCCATGTTCGGCTGCCATTATTTGAAATTATAATGGTTGGAATAGTGTCTTTTTGAAAAATGTGTGATTAAAAAGGAAAAAAAAAAGTTTTGAGATTACGTGCAATATTTTTTTATTGAAAAATGCGTGATTGATAAAAAAAAAAGAGAAAAATAAATTAAAAATTTAATACAAGCCAAACGGGGGCCAAGCGTACATTCCTTGAGTTACATCTTGTCTTACATTGTGTGTAAATTCAAAAAACTGGTGGGCACAAAAAGTGTTTTTTTTAAACTATCCAATCATGTGCCAACACATGCTACAATTTTAAAAATGATATAAAACAAAATGTATATTTAACATGATTGAATATTTTATTATAGTTTCATAATAACAACGTAACGAAAAGAATCTAAATTCTATGTTGAATAATCAAATAACGTAGATTTTATGAAGTTCTTATTTTGCTTTCAACTTGGATTTGTACTTAGAAATTTGAAGTGATATTTATTTATTTCTAAAAAAAAAATGAGGCGGTCAACAGTNCCACTGCGCCCATTGAGCGATTATATGCGAAAAAAGCATTGTCCAATGAACATGTTCTTTACGCTGCCCATCATCCAAAATCTCACCAAGCAAATAGCCCTATATAGATCAATATGATAATTTGTATTGTCGTTACATCCAAAACAATAAATCAACAATTTAAATGCCAATTGCCATTCAATCATATCTCTTACCTCAGAGTGCACATCATCATATTCCCGATTTCCTAGTAATGGCTCGTCTAGAGAATCAAATCCAGAAGTCTCCAAATGCTCGTTTATTCTACCGTCAACATCTCCATGGTGGAGCCTTCTTCTCAATGTCCGGGATGTCATGAATTCGAAATAACCAAAATCCCTTGCACTGTTTCTCACAATTACAACAATAATAAAAATAAAATTTGTGATCACACGATCAATTGTAAATCTGCAAACAGAATCATAATATGTATAATCTAGAAATTAAATTCTGAAGAGTTGAATCCAAATTCATGACTCACCTAAGACAGATACAGCCCACCGAAGATTGGAAACCCTTAAATAATTCCTGGGCAAGCCCTAATCTTTTGCAACTTCTTGGGTATTTTATTTCTTATGACGTCAATTTACATTCTTAATTGATAAGGAAGCTGTGAAGTATTTGATAAATAATGATTTGAAGAACATTTGAAAAGAATTCTTCTGTCAATTTAAGGAAGGTACCTGGAGGATTGAAAGAGGGTTCAAGCTGGAATAGTTTATTTATTGATTCTTGTTGACTCGGTGGATTAGACTGAGCCGGTCTGCGAGTCAAATTATAGAATCGGGATCTCGATCCAAAGCTATTGCTCTTGTAACAAATGGGTCTATAACTTTTAAAAGGAAACCAATTGATCCCAAACATTTTAGTGTAACGCTAAGCCCATGTTCGGCTGCCATTATTTGAAATTATAATGGTTGGAATAGTGTCTTTTTGAAAAATGTGTGATTAAAAAGGAAAAAAAAAAGTTTTGAGATTACGTGCAATATTTTTTTATTGAAAAATGCGTGATTGATAAAAAAAAAAGAGAAAAATAAATTAAAAATTTAATACAAGCCAAACGGGGGCCAAGCGTACATTCCTTGAGTTACATCTTGTCTTACATTGTGTGTAAATTCAAAAAACTGGTGGGCACAAAAAGTGTTTTTTTTAAACTATCCAATCATGTGCCAACACATGCTACAATTTTAAAAATGATATAAAACAAAATGTATATTTAACATGATTGAATATTTTATTATAGTTTCATAATAACAACGTAACGAAAAGAATCTAAATTCTATGTTGAATAATCAAATAACGTAGATTTTATGAAGTTCTTATTTTGCTTTCAACTTGGATTTGTACTTAGAAATTTGAAGTGATATTTATTTATTTCTAAAAAAAAATGAGGCGGTCAACAGTGCATTTCTGCGTGATTTAAGTTTGTGCATGCTTTGCACGTTGATTATACACGTTTAGACATAATATAATTATGTATGCAGAAATAAATTGTACATAACGGCAATTTTAAATTTTTGTAAGAAAATAGCGAATATAAAGTATTCGTTGTTTATTTCTACTTTCTAATTTAACAAGAAAATAAAAAGATTTATCATTCTCTTGCTATTGTTTAAGAGGATATCTTAATTTTTCATATTTTTTTTTCTCCATCCAAGTTCTTCTGAATGTATCCAGAAAATTAAGGTCAGACTCCTCAATCTTTGAAGTAGCATAATTTTGAAACGTGAACGATAACATTAATTTCAGGTGACATTCATGTAATTCAAAGATGATGTTAAATGAGGAACTCTACTTTGCAGATTTAAATATGTTGAGAAATTGGACCCCCTTTTTTTATTTTTTGGAAAGTTTAAGACTTTAAACACACTAAATTGAAAAATGAGGTCCTAATTTTCCCTACTGTTTATAAGTAGCAGTTTAGGATTTTGCAAGGATAAAGCTTAGTGAATGGCGGTTTCAAGCAGTATTAGCTCGTGGGCAATGGTTTCTCCCAATTCTTCCTTCTTTTCATCAAGAAATCCCTTTATTTCCATCTGCCCATCACATTCATGTTCGAAATTGCGTTCTTGTTTTTATTTTAAACAGAATTCTTTCCAATGTTCGCATGAAAATTCCCTTTCTTGCTCTCCAAATTCAGTTGCTGATAAAGTGTTGACAGATATTCGAAATTCTGGTATAATTGCTTGCCTTCGCGCTCAAAGGTAAAACCTTCATGCAGAAATACATCTGTATGTTGAATTAAAGCTTTTGGCTAGTAATCTGTACTGTAGTATAGGGATTCTGTCTACTTAAAAATATAATGGTTATATAACTATAAAACATGCAAAACAAGGATAAAGACGCAAGACATGTTTGGTAGGGACGATTAGATTATATGAAATGACATTATTAATAAAGGAAAAAAAATGGAGAAGCTAAAATCTTGTTTATTCTGCTGCCTGAAACCAGCTGGCAGTATGTACCAAATATGCACTTGGTTAATTTGAAGCATAAGGGTACTCAAATTGGGGCGAATTTTCCCCTGCATTTATGTCTCAAGTATAATTTTTGCGCCCATCTCTGTTACTCACATTGCAAGAGAGACGAATTACCTGTTGGTCCTTAAAGGGATATCAAAACGAGAAACTATGCAACAGGATGATACCGCACGCCTCACTGTTTAGTTTATACCTTGCTGTGCCAGGAGAGAACTGGTTTCACATTAACATTTTTCTTCTTTTCCTTAGTCGGGTTCAATATTGAGTTGAGTTATAGCTACGTGGATTTTTTCCTGTTACTCGGTTATCGTTGTTTACTTGCTTTCCCCAATTAATCTGTTCAGTGCAGAGATAGCAATTGAAGCTGCACATGCAGCACTGCGTGGTGGTATCTCAGTTGTAAGTTTGAATATATCCATATCTTATTAAAATTTGAATGCTAATTGGAACAGTAGCATTGCATTATTTATTGTCTTCCCACTCTAAATAATCTGTGTAGTAAGAAACAAAATACCTAGTGGTGCTACAATTGCACAATTTATTACTTTCTTTTCTTTTTTGAGTTAGAGTGTGCACCTCCAACACTCATAAACCAAACTGAATCCCTATTTAGGATGCTCGGTGCTTTAGAAGTTGATAATCAACGCTGAAATAGGCACATTTTACATTAAACTGTAGAATGTGCAAGGCAAATTTTTTTTACTGAAGTTAAGTAATTATAGTATCCATTGTTTTTGGGATTCCAAGGTGTCCCTATCTTGCTACAGAAAAATTTAGGAGATGAGTACATAGGTAAACCTTTTTGGATTTCTTCCCAGTAATGGGGATGGGAGCACATAAAGTGGAAATATTTGGACCCTCTTCTTTTTTGGATCTTCCCTTAAAATAGTAGGATGGAGCCTTCTGGCAGATATTAATGCTTTCTCAATTTGCAGCTAGAAGTTGTGATGTCTAACCCAGGTGTGCTTGAGGTAAGAATGAATTTTTCTATCTTCTTGCCTTCTTTGCTCCTCAATGCTGCAAAATTTTGAAGTCAATATGCTTTTCTTTTCTTCTTACTCAGGTCTTAGAGTGTTTGGTCCAAGAATATCCTTCAAAATCAATAGGTGTAAGTATTTCTTAGTCAGTTTTTTACTTAATGTTTGTCACTCTTGGATAATTGGATTGGACTTTCTTGTTTGCTAGCAATAGTCCTTTTTAAGGAAGGTTGATTGTTATGGAAATGATACCTAGGATTAGGATAGATTCTGTAATAGAGAGGTTGCAGTCTGTTAAAAAAATACTCCATCATAACTTCGTGCTTGGCATCTTTTCTGGAAAATGAAAAAGAAATTATGATCATTTAATTGGTATTTTAGGTGGGCACTGTTTTAGACGGCAAAGATGCCAAAGATGCAATGAAGTCTGGAGCTAAGTTCCTGATGAGTCCTGCAATAGTTAAGGTATGGCAAGGAGTTCAGATATAAATTTCAAGTGGAATCTAAGAGATTCTTGTCGTACCAGTCTCATTTTCAATGCATTTTCTTATATTAGTCAATCTCTTTCACGAAAATAATATTCAAGTGGCATCTATCTATGAAGTTCAAATGATGAAAACAAATGTAATTTTATAGTTTGTTTGTCTTATTTAATTGTCTCAGGATATTTTAGATAATGTTACAAGAGGTCAAGCTCTGTATATACCTGGAGCAATGACCCCAACTGAGGTATGTTCCTATTAGTATTCTTTCAATGATATCTCAGGCTTATGAACTTCTTTAGTTTTTTTTCATCAGTTAATACAAGTATAGGTAATAGGATAGATGGACTTTATTGAGCAACCCAAAAGAAAGAAGAAACTTATTCTTTCATGTCTACGATCATGCAGATATTGTTTGCATTCAATGCTGGTGCTAAACTTGTCAAGGTAAACTGCTTTTCTCCCAGACCTTGTGCATGCAGATCTTATGATATTTATGTAAGGATGAAGTTTCTTCACAAACAAGTTGTATTTCTTGAAGCAGTTATAATACTTAAGGAATTGCAATACGAAAGAAAGTATGAGGAAACACATATTTTTTTATTTAATGAACCTGGTGTATGAGGCGGTCAGGAACTGGCCTCAAAGTATGATGAAACCAATCAATTTTCCTTCTCCGGGAGATCATCTAATACTGTTCTCACTGGCTTTAAGGTCGAGTACGCGTGTTGGCAATAAATCATTAATTCCAAGTTTTATTTGATAAACTATAATGTAATGAAAGAAATAATGGCAAAAGCAATGAGGTTTCTCATTAAATGCATATTTGTTCAGAGGTCTTCATATCACATATTTCGCTTCAAATTTCTTCTGATGATGAACAATGTGATGCTCTTTATGAAATTGATTGGTTCTTTTCTACAAATCTTAAAATTCATTGTACGTAATAAGGTGCTTTATTTTTCTTTTTTCTGTTGCAAAGGTATATCCTGTTTCTGCATTAGGTGGCGTTCAGTATATAGCAGCTATCAGAAAGCCTTTCCCCCATATCCCCATGGTGGCATCACAAGGCATAACTATAGGTTGGTTATTCAATATAATTTGTTGCTTATTTTCAACCATAATTATTTACTTCTCTATTTTATAGACAGGTGAAACTTCTATTTATATTTCCAACAAGTCGATATAGGAAAAAATCTGAAAAAAGAATTGAAAGATGTATTCATCATCTGGGGATATACTAAAAGCTAGAATATATTTTTGTCGTGACAAATAGAAAGAAAAACACTGTTTTCATCGGGTTGTTGATAATCTACAGCTTACTCTTCTCAATAAAACGATTTATACTACAATATTGATTGGAAAGTCAGTCTACAACAAAAATGTGATTCATATGAAACTTCTCTTATGTCAATGCAGATTCGATAGGGGACTATATTTCTCAGGGAGCATCATCAGTTGTTTTATCAGATGCCATATTCAATAAAAAGGCACTGGATCAACGAAATTTCGACACAATATACCAGCTTGCTCACCTTGCAGCTTTACGGGGCAATGAAGCTGTAGGAAGGTCAGAACTTGTTCTTTACGTTGCATTTATCACTTGTGATCTTTGCTGGTCAAGTTGAACATTTTTTATAACTATCAATAACGTTTTATAGGAAAGGGTCAAGAGTGAAACATAGAAACGAGTGTAAAATCTCTAATTCAGCAGGAATTTTGTCTATTCTCTGCTTTTTTTTACTCAGCGTGTGGTGGTTAACCGTAGGCAACAATTAGGGAGCTTTAATGCTTTATAAAGTTTCTTAAACAAGTATATAACACCCTTACGTGGTTTTATGCAGGATAGACTAGTTGTTTAGTTAAATCTATATCATACCAAGAACTTGGGGAACTAGGTATTTCATTCTGCACAATGAAAATCATAAATTGAAGTATCCGTTTACATTTTTTGCTTGTGGACAAAATCAATCTCTAAAAGGGTTGAGGAAATTAGTCATAGTTCGAAAAGAAAATAAGGATTAACTGTGGATAGGTAATACCAGATGGATGGCGAAAGGGTGCCTGTCATATATATATTGACTTGTTTCATTGAAATTTAGGAAGAAGCGAGGATCTTGTGCTTAAATGTGCTATGGTACTGTAAGGATGGTTGTCTGAGATGCACTCTCAGATCTATACTAATTCCAGCAGATTTTAGGCTACTGCTGCCTCTTCAGTATGAGAGGGACGAGAGGACAGAAGTTAGCATCTGTGCAGATGACATTGAAGCAACAAGTTTTGCAGTGACAAGACAGCAATTTCTTCTTGCTCCATCTATGCATGAGCAACCTGCAGGTCGAAAAAACTCTCAGACAAGTGAAGTGAAGAGCATTATAACATCAAAATGCATCAGATCACATGCCATTGCGCAATGAGTTTTCCAAGAATATGAAACATTGTGTTCACATTTTTATTGATGTTTGTTTCTTGTTGACATTTGTCTTGGTCTAAGTGCTCGACTACTACGATGATGTCAAACATATAATGAATTCCAATATTCATTGCAGCAATGTTTCACAACTGCTAATTTGTGAACTAGTACTCTTTTCAATACGAGTCCAAGTTAAAATACACATGGTAGCCAAACGAAGCCAATGAATTTAAATATTAACATATTGTTACTTTTCAATGGTTGAGAAGCTGACAACAAATAAACTTGTATCATCAACCAGAACATATAAACGAGATTGCCTTGGTTTTGTACAAAAAGAAGTGATCCACTGGTATGAGACTGGGCTGGCCCACGGCCCAATTTAAGCTGAAGTTACTTTGAGCATTAATAGGAGTCCAATCGGATAAGATGTGGGCCCGTTTTGGCAGACAATTCGAAGACATCAGCTAACATGCTGATGGAAAAAAAAAAAAAAAAAGAATTCATATAATCAATTTAAACTTATTGAAAAAGAGAAGACTTAATATGTTATTATTGACCTTGCCCGCAATTGAAAAGTATTTGTAGTAGCAAAAAGCACACATGACTAGACCCTCGTTTGACACAACTCAGACTCGACACAGCCTATCTAGAGAGGCGGATTGTGCCTGGCTTGCCTCTAGACCAATGGCCGGCCACGGAGCTCTTCTTTCATTTTGACAAAACCAACAAAAAGTAATTTTTTGCCCGTAGCAGGTGTCAACTTTATCTTTATTACAGTTCGATCAATTTTACACTTCTATGTGTCAGAAACAAGAAGACTTGAGATGTCCATGGTCAGGACATGTTTTCTTGCTGTTTCATTGTGCACTCTTCAATCCTGCAAATGCAAGCAGTCCTCCAGAAACAGATAATATATAAGTTGACTTGCAAAATGCCAAATTTCCATTGTTTGAACCTAGATCAGACTCATACACCTATAAAGCGATAAAAAAATAAAGGTCCTTCTGAAAGGCCAAAATCGATAACAGAAATGCATCAGATTGCTGGAATCAGTCTCAAATTTCAAGTCGCAACTAAAAAATGTACAAACACGAAAGGGTTCACTCGAAAAGTTTAACTATCATTAGTACATAATCATTAAGATGACATAACATAGTAAATCCACGGAGCCTAGAGAGGGCCCGAGCGCGTTCTGCGCAGGTGGTACTTAGGTTCTGGTGGCGGTATACTAGGTAACACCTTTTCCAGTTCCTGCAAGTACAGTTAGAACAATGAGTAAAATATACATACGGAGGAGCTTAATGAATACGGAAGGAAGACAGTCATATACGTACCCAGGATTTGCAATCCTAGATTACGAGGTTTTTCACACAAATCTGTCTTGTCTACTAACAAATGCCACCACTATGGCCTTTATATATACATGATGGAAGGCTAACCTATTCTATGTATGAATGCCAGCAAAATCCAACACACAATAGAGGAGAGTGAGAATCCTACGTGTCTTCTGCATTAAGGGAGAAGGAATTCTCAACTCCAAGGAAGAATAAGAAGACGAATAAAAATAATAATTTCAATTTCAACAACAAATGACACTCACTTTTAGGCTCTTTTGACCATAATTATCAAATATCACTCATGCCACCATCTATATATCGATTATAAACTATTACATGAAAGAAAAGAATTGGTGGTTGACATTGGCAATACGAATCTTACTCAGGCTCGTTTGCATCATTCTATCGACAATATCACGTGGCAGCACATGTGATGTAGGACACTGCCACTTGTGTTAAAACCAACCAATTTTGCTAGAACTAAGGATTTTATTATGATTAGTTTAGGACTATTACTTTTCTTATTAGTAGAAACTGGGGCTTTATGCAAGGTGGCATGAAATAGTTAGATATCCCAAATGTACATAGGCATCCAGAACTTCATGAGCACTCCTTTTCACCAAATGTTTTTGTATGAGTGTTTTAAGCACTATGGTTGAGCTGAAGTAAACAGGGTAACCATGGCTTTTTTTTTAGTCTTTGCCATTGGTTACTATTTGAGCCACTGAAATGGAATGAGATAAGAGAAGCCTAGAAAAAGTAGTAGAAGGAACATGCCTAGCTTTCTCATAAAAAGGAGAACCTCAGATTGGGAAGTTAAATTATTTTGAATAATTATTGTTAGCTAGGTGTAAGAAATCCCGAAAGATCTACAAGAATTATGCTTGGTTAACTGCTTTAGTGACAGATCTCAAAGTCACTGGTCTAAAGAACTAAGACAAACACATATATCTAAGACAAGTTTTAGAAACCCAAAATGGAAGAAGAAATCAATGGATTATCGTCGCGCATAAGAGAATACAATTGTCTTGTGTGTGAATAGCTACTCCTTTTTATGCAAGGCCATGTTCATATCATGAAATATAAGCATGCAACATCCAGTTTGGTAAGTTACAAGTGAAAACCTGTGATTTACAACATGGGACACGCTGTACTTACAAGGACAGATCAATTACATCAGTCAAGCAAGAGGACTGATATACCAACCGGTAATACAATTATTTAACAGACAAACTTGGGATCCAAGGTAAGATAGTTTCAGTATCATGCGATCCTTTTATATCAGATAGGAAGAGCGAATGAATGGGTATGCACCACAGGGCTAGCATTTAAGTAGCAACAATAGAGTTTTATGTATTATACCTAATCCTTAACTCCAAGATCAAATAGTAAACAAAATGAAATCACAAACACGCAAAGCAAACAGACTGATTTATCAATATTCTTCAACGTAATTTGGATTTTAGATTGCAACACAGCACAGATTTTTAAAAGACTTCAAAACAATCACAAAATACTATAGGTGTCAATACACTGCAGACATCTTTACACATTGTGATATGCTGAAAAATAGGGGAAGGAAGGGTACAATAAAATTGAGCAAAAAGATGATAAAGCTACCTTTCGTCTCCGAAGCCGTTCATTCTCCTCTTCCAGACGTGAAACCTTGTTCTCCAGCTCATGAGTGTACGCCTACCAAATAAAAGAGAATCTCCAATGAACTTAGCCGCAGGAAAAGGAACAAAAAAAAAAAGTTACAAGCTTGGCATGTCGGGAGTATGAAAGATACCTGCTTCCTTGCTCGAGACCTTGCTGCCGACTCCCTGTTCTTGATCATTCTCTTCTGCCTCCTTTCGACACTTTTTTCAACCATACCATCAGGAGCGACCCTCTTTCTTCCAGGTGTCTGTGTGTCTGATAAAGTTCCCATCAAAGTGGATGGAGACATGGTTATTTGGGTCTCGGGATAAGCTGCATCCACCATCGAGTTTCCACCGATAGGAATAGGCTGTTGAAGTGAATGGCCCGGGATAAATACAGGCAGCATGTTATGTTGCTGTTGCTGCCGTGGACTATTCGAAGGGAACTGATAATGTGTCCACTGAACTTGCTGTGGCAATGCCATTGGATCAACAGGCCCGACCGCTGAGCCCAAACTTTTCGTCCCAGAAGACGACTCAGCTACAATTCCTGCCTTGACCAAGAAATCCTCCAATGTTATCTCCCCAAGAGTAGCTTTCCTGTCAACGCTATTCTTCTTCTGTCCCTGTTGAATATCCTGCCACACCTCATCAACAGTCTTCTTGCTCAGATCCCTCAACAGCGTGGGGCTCGACTGTCCATTCAGTGAGGACGACATCCGCTGACCAGGCTGCTGCACATTGGGCCCATAATCAGTGCCCTGCACTGCTTGATTATTAGCTTCAGCACTCCACACAGTCTTAAGAAGCTCATCAAGGTTCATGCTACTCAATGGTTTTCCTAAATCCCCCAAATGATTTTGCACCTCATCAAGAGTGAGGCTATACAACGATCCCTGGCTGGCCAATGAATTCGATTTCGGCTCTTGAGTTTGGATTTGGGTTCGGTTACCACCACCACCCTGAGATCCAATTGCCTGAGTCACCATTCTACAGCCCCTTTTTTCTCTAATCTCTCTCTTAAATCAATGCCAAAAACTTCTTCAATCGACAGCATAAAATTGCATGAAACCTACATTCAATCTATTAAAATGAAAAAAAAAAAAAAAATTTAAAAAAATCAAGCAGAAGTTCACAACAATCACTAAAAATCAAGAACACGAAGCAAAAATATCAAAAATTGATACCAAAAGTCAAAAACCCATGTNAAAAAAAAAAAAAAAAAAAAAAAGACTTACCACTTACCAGATCAATAAGAAAAAGCCCAAAAAGAGAAAGAATTCAAATAATCAGATTTCAGTCTGCATGGGTCCAACATTCTCAACCCAAAAAACCCAGAAGCCATGAAACGAAAACCCGAGCTCTTCAATCAACTCATGGGAACACAAAATTTGATACACGAACAGATTAAAATATAGAAAAGAGGAAACATACCCACATTCTATTCTCTCTAGAGTGTAGACTTTTACATAAAAATAGGAGTATTAATGTATTATTAAATCCCTCGACCAACCTCAAAGAATTGAAAATAAGTGAATAAAAAAATCAAACCTCCCATGATTCTTTCCAAAATTCTTTATTATTTGTGCTTTTCCGGCACTGGGAAGGTACTAATTTATTGATTTTTGCCATTTTTCTATTTTATTTTCTTCTAGATGTAAAAAGAAAATTAAAAGAAAATTGTGTTAGAACAAATTAAAAAGTTGGTGTTGTGGTACGAGGTAGTCCCAATCAATATCTTATATTATTACACATGATGATCCTGTTTGCCTAAGTTTTAAAAAAAACATTTATAAGTAAATAAGTAATTTTTAAAATAAGGAAATTAATTTATTCAAGTCCGATTACTTATAAGAAAACTGCTACACGTACAAGATATGGGCGACATGGTTAATATAGGAAGATACGTGTCCTTCTGTAATTGGCTATACTCCATGTACGTGGAGCTTTATAGTACTTATAATGTTAAGTTTGACCAAAATGTAGTGTACTTGAAAAATTACAAGACTTGTACAATTACAAATTCTTGTAAATAATATGTAAACGGCTTTTTATTCAATTAATAATAATAAAAAGTGCTACTAATAGGCAAAGATTAAGTGAAAAGAATAAAAAAAAAAAAAAGTTCAAGTTCCCATTTTAGATTAGATTTAGAAAAGTCAAGTTGCATTATTTTTTCCATAAAAATATTTTGTGCCAAATGTCAAAAATAGATTCATTAGTTGGAGCCAAAATGGGAATATGTCCAAAAGGCCAAAAGATACATACAAGAAGTTGTGAACATACACACACTTTGAAACTCATTAAAATAAAAACCCCAAAAGTTAGATTGTGAGAGAAGGCGTAATAATGCTATGTGCAACTTTCTTATTTTAATATCGTCTAACTTAGTTTGTAAACAAGCTAACTGTCTTTTCAACATATATGCATCTCTTTTGAGTTGAAAAAAAAAAAGTTCTATTTGTACAACAACAACACGAAAACTAACCGCGCGAATCTTATTTTGTTAATTACGAATATGTGCTATTAAAAGCACTCCACAAAATAGGGAGGGGGATACAAAAAGAGATCCAATCTGAATCTAATGTACAAGTTAGCCCAATTTTTAAGTAAAAGTAAGATCACATTTTTCCAAGTGAAAAAGGGAAGTCTTTTTACTTTATCTTTTTAGCCAAAAGGAGACTGTTCTAAGGAAGGAAATAATAAGTGGGCACCATCATACCATGAGCTCCACCATTTCTTTCCTTTTTTTTTTTGGTCTACTGGACAAACTTCAAAAACATATTCCAGTAAAATTTTATAGGTTGTTACAGATCTTTCAGCAAAAATTCAATTGGATTTTAATCTGTCTTATTTGGTTGATCTTTAATTTGGTTTCAAATTTCACTTTCCGTCACCAAATTGACAAGAATAGCTTAGATGCAAGTCATTTCATGATTGTTATCACTGTTCAATTTGGTTAGAGAATCGATGAGAAATTGTATTCAGTTAGTTCCAATGAGGTCGTAGTTTTACGTATGGAAGAAGTACCAAGTTTTGTCTCTCGACAACATTGCATTCTCTCTTTTGCAGACATATTCAGTTGACAGTCCTAGGAGAATCTTCAATTGTAGAGATTACCAGATGACAACTTGGTTTCTAAGATTCTTGATTTGGATTTGGTAACCATTTGTGAGTGTTGAAACTGCCAGGTGTTTTAGTTTTGTTGAAGCAAGTGGAGGGGGATGATGGGCCAAGATAATAAAGGGTTTCTCTCTGAACAACAAAATCGGAACAACTTCACATCATTAGAACTGGAAAGCATAAACAAGTGAAGAATTCAAGCCTAGAATGAACCCACGGTATGAAAATCTTGCTATTCAAGTGAGGTTGAGGATACAACACAAATATCGGTGATGGTAGTTAAGACCAAGAGAATTCACTAACGATTATCCATTTCAACCCATATTTCAACATAAAGTGATGGAAAATCGACTAGTTAGAAAATAGATCAATATTCAACCATTATCCATTTCAACCAAAGATAGAGAGTAGGATTGGATCAATTCAGTTCAGTTCATAATTAAGTAGGCAAATGGCAATTCATTAAAACTTAAAGCAAAACTTGAACTCAAAGTCACAAACATTAAATATAACAAAAAAACTTGGCAAAATATCTCAGCCCTAAGAGCTCAGGCCTCTGCATCCTCGATGACTTGGACAACCTTGGCAGTCGGCCTAGCCAAAAGATCAGTGTATTCTTGGAAAGGAGATTTTAAGAAGCGAGTCTCCCTCCATAAGTCCGGAGTGAGGAAGCCATAAGTCTTCAGTAGACAATCAAAGGTAGCCTGTAAAGTGCAAAATTCATTAGCATCCGAAACACCAGTTACTTTGATGGTGTGACCACAGAAGCAGCATAAAACACTAATGCCTTCACTTAGTGTTTCAGCGATTTTAAAGTACTAAAGAACATATAGCATAATACAGAGAAAATATTCCTAGTAACAAATATTTCACACTGTACTCAGCCATACACCGTACTCAGCCACTACTCCCTACTGCAGAAGGAGCATAAACCACAAATACCTTCACTTAGTGTTTCTGTGCTTTTTAAAGTACTAAAGAACAAGTAGCATATTCATTGTTAGCCTCTCATCTTCTCTAGAGAAGCAAAACACGAACGGATAGAACAGATGGTCCATCTACATAACTTTTACTTTTTAATTACTTCCAAGGTCGTGCCTTGTGGTGGATAATTGAATTTCATAGAAAAAGGGGCAAAAAGAAAGAATTTCTTTTCTGCAACCCCTGAAAGCCCCCCTCTTTCACACAGGTAATCGAGAAAGGGGATCAAATCCTGCTGCAGCTGCACAAACCCTTCAATGACCTAAGAAGAAAAAGGAATTGATCGTGATGTTGAGCTTGTTCTTTCCATGACCCCTCTTGATTGAGACAATACAGGAGATCCAATGCTTGGATTGATGTGAGCATCACTTTGATTCTATCATACATATTGGATCAGGTTATACTTAAAAAGTATTCCTTGCCGTGCTCAACGAGTATAGCATAGTACAATGAAAATATTCCAAGTAATTAATATTAAATTATTTCAAGAACTCGAAGCTTGAGCAGAGCTCGACCACTAACTTCAGTATTGTTCATTACAATCAACAAAACCCAAAATAGAAATTTGCTATCTCATCATTTTAATTAGGAGTTCAAACTTCGGTAATCATCCTCACAGATTAACAAATTGAAACAAGAATTTAGAGTATCAACAATTATACATGTTGCACAAAAAAAATCTACAAAACAGAAATGGATAAATTTTTAAAAACTAACACTTGTAGCATATCCGCAAATCCATTTGGTTGAATTTCAGATCAAATTGCAATGCAAATAAATGAAATAAATCAAAGCACACCTTGACGAAGTTTCCAAGCGTCTTGGTGGAACCTCGGGAGGAGGTGAAAACATCCTCTATACCAGCAAAGTGTAGAACCTTCTTGGGAACGCGGGCAGCGACAATTCCGGCGCCACGAGGTGCAGGCACCATGCGGACAGTGACTGAACCACATTTTCCGGTGACCTTACAGGGAACGGTGTGTGGTTTACCAATCTTGTTCCCCCAGTATCCTCTCCTGACTGGAATCACAGAAAGCTTAGCCAATATAATCGAGCCACGAATCGCAGTTGCCACTTCCTTCGAGCACTTGACACCGAGACCAACGTGCCCGTTCCCATCTCCGACCACCACGAACGCCTTGAACCGGGTCCTCTGACCGGCCCGGGTCTGCTTCTGGACCGGCATGATTTTCATAACCTCATCTTTCAAAGAGGGACCAATTAGTATATCAATGATTTGGTATTCTTTGATTGGGAGCGAATGGAGGTAAATTTGCTCAATGGACTTGATTTTTCCGTCTCTCACTAGACGGCCAAGCTTCGTTACCGGAACCCACTCTTTCTCTTCGGAATCACGGCGTCCACCACGGCGTCCACCGCGGCCACCACGGCCTCCCCTATCTCCTCCACGTCCGCGTCCTCCAAAGCCACGGCCAAACCCACCACGGTCTCCAGCTCCTCTCTCCGCCATTGTTAGGTTTGAGAAATTTGAGCAAGAATTTAGAGGATGCTAATGTGTACAGTGTAACTGAAACCCTAGCAAGGAATAAGGATATATAATACAAACACAATGGGCTTAGTTTTGATAAATGTAAGCCCATATTGTTTGTGGCCCAAAGGGCCTAATCTGTATAACAATCACATAATGAGCCTAGAGTTGATATTTTAATAGAAATTTACTTTAGGCTATTTTGCTTTTCCCCACCCCGATTTGGTCCCTCCCAACAAATTTCACAGTACAGGTTCCTTCCAAAACTCTCTCTCTCTCTCAAGTCGGTGCTCATTCTCGAGATTGCATCAGTTTTTTTTCATATTTTTTTTTTTTGAAAAATCTTGATCTCGATCATTTACAGGTTACTTTTATTACTTTGTAACAATTATAACTATGCCTTTCAGCTAAATCTTTAATAATTAGGTGATTCTATGTATTTTTATTTCAAGAAATTTATTATTATTTTTCTTTGTATTTGATCTTGATTCTTGGTATTGTTTATATTCAATAGTATTCTGGTTGAATTAGTGGCATTGTGGAAGTTTTTTAATAAAATAAATGTAATTTCTAAAATATGTTATTAGAATTAATAGTTTAGATTTAGGAAAAAAAAATGTAAATTGGTTTGGAACAGATCTTAACAGTATTTTATTATTTGGGTTATGAAAAGAGACATGGTTGAGATTAAAAGAAATGTATATATGAAGGTGATTTGTCTCTTGACCATGGTGAGGTATTGAAGGAAGTAATGAAGGAGGAAAGCTTTAGCAATTATTGGAATTCTCTGGAATACGGTTTTTAAATTCAAAGGTCTGGAAGAAATGTGTTAAATAGTTCTCAACATGTGTATATTACAAACATTTGTTTTGAGCTTTACACACACTTGATAATTACTTAAAAAAAAGAAGAGTTCCACTCTAATTTTTAGTTCTTTTTACAGCAGCATTTAGTTCTTTCTGGTTGGTGCAGTTTGTTATCTCATTTAGTTCTATTCATTTGGTCCTGCAATAATGAGATTGAAGTTAGTTTTTGATGAGTTTATGGAACAAAATATTGATTCTATTTTTGTTCTCTTTCGGATACCAAGAGTAACATACAGGACCTGGGAGGTGTAAATCATCTATCTTTCTGAGGAATAATGGTGGGCCAAACCAGTTACCTGCCTCCACCTTATATTCCATTGAGTCAGACAGAATCTGAAACAGAAATTGTACCATCCAATGACGAGATACCTTCTCAGCAGCATAAAAATGATGGACCAGTGCAGTGGTCTTCTGGAATCTGTGCTTGTTTCGATGATATGCCGAGCTGTACGCTACTTTCTGCCTTGTGCTCTTGATTTATCGGAAGGAAAAATTGAATGAAGGTGCACTTTTGAGTAGTAAAATGAAAATAAACGATAAGCATAATCTTTTTTACATGCTATGAGGAAAGTTGTATTTACAAAATTATGTTGTAAATTGCTAATAAATTATGTGTAACATGTTCAAGTCTTATCAAATTGACTCGACTATTCGAAAGTGGGGAAAAAAATGACCTTTAGAACAATGAATGAAAATAATAGAAGTCTTAGCTCTTTACTGCAATGGCCTCAACAAATTGACAGACACTTGTTTATGCATTAAGGTAACAATCTAAATGAATCCCAATAATTGTTTATGCATTAAGGTAACAATCTAAATGAATCCCAATAATCTAAGATATGTTTTCAGATAGGACAAATAATCTCTAACTATTCTACTGTCCCAGTGACCGATCCTCAATTGAAAAATGAAACTTACTTTACAGAGTTTTCACCTGGATTTAAACTTTTTTGGCTGTGATATATGTTTAAGGAGAAACACTGTATTACTGGTCTTATTTAATATGTGGTATTTGTTTGTCTAACATTTGTCTACTTAAAGTCATTATAGTTAGAGGATTAATACTCTCAACATACTTGTCATAATGCTATGGTGGTTGAAATTTTTTAACAGTGTTATTGTCAAATCTAGACATTTTTACATACCGTTGAACAAATCAACAGCTTAATTTGAATATTTCAACATATATTCTTTTTATTCAATCCAGTTAAGAGGGAGTATTAGAACAAAATAATAATGCTATTGATACCATGAAGACATGGCGCAGAACTACGAGCTCATAGAATCTACTTGAGGAAATATTATTGTTATGTAAATTCTGTAAAGCATAGTGCATTTCGATTGCTTTCATGCTATCACACTTGCAGTATGGCACATTAATACAACATGCTAGTCTTCAGGATTTGTTACTTTCTTCATGGAAAAGTTCTTAGCTTATGTGCTGGGAACCATAACTTTATGTCTTCTAAAAGTTAATTTAAGCAAATGTGTCAAAGGCTAGGTGCTTGGGGAATAACTCCTGGCTTCCTTTGTGAAAAATATTCAACAGGGTGTTTTAAGTGTTTTACTCTTAGAATGATAAAAATTAGTCTACTACTCTACAAAATGAAGAAATGTTGACTACATTACACATTTGAAAAACTAATAAGGCGTCTAGATTGCTTATATGCATGTAGACATAGGTTCATTCTTCTAGAGAGATATTAACCTTACATCTGTTTATTATATATGCCATTAGCTTATTTAATGTCCTAATACTGGCTCAGATGATTTATATTAATACTTAATGTCCTAATAGTTATTTACCAAGTGCCCTTTATCTTCTCAGGTTGTATTGGACTTGTCTGCCCTTGCTTCCTTTTTGGGAAAAATGCGGAGTTTTTGGGGTCTGGAACACTATTTGGATCATGCACGACACATTTTATTTTGTATGCGCTGGTCAATACGCTTTGCTGTGTGTTAAGTGATGGCATTATATGGGGTTTACCTGGATGCTTTGTCGGGTGCTATGCTTGTGGCTACCGGAAGACTTTAAGATCAAAATACAACCTGCAGGTACAAGTCACGTTGCTTTGCCACCTATAATTTTACTGCTGACATCGTCAGTTGCCTACACTGAAAAGAAAAGATATATAACTTGTGTCAAATATTCTGCTTTTACCCTTCTATTTTATTCAGTTTCTGTAATGGTTTTGACAAGTGATCTTCTAAGAACATGTTGGTGATGGGTGGCTTGGTATTTTGATGGTGGTGGTATGGTTTAGGGACTTGTGTTGTTTGATAGTTGACAAACTTGAGCAATGTTTTAGTTGGACCTAGGTTAGGTCATTTGAATTGATCTTGGAGCTGTGCTTGTGGTGTTATCCAGATGATTCTGAGTTTACAACTGATTCATTGATTGTTTGCAATCAAGAACATTGTGTAATTAAGTTAGGGGTTTTAATACACTTTCAAACATTCAACGATGTGAAAATTTATGATGAATTGATTTTGCTATTAACTGAATGCTTGGGTTATATATTTTGGTCAATGGTCCCAGCTGGAAGTTTAAATGCTTGTAGTAGTTATTGGATCCAACTTGTTACAGTTGGCTTGAGGACTGTCTGCTGAAGTGATTCTGAACTTGGACAAGTGATCAACCTGAGCAACCTGAGCGCTAACCATTCGATGGGCCACCATAATTCGTTGAACTTTCAGCGGGTAGTTTGTAATCCCGTAGCCCTGCCTCTCTACCATACCTGTACAAATAGTATAGCCCATTTATGTTCCTGTTTAGTCCCCTTCATTTTGGAAGCTGTTTCTACCCCTAGAAATGCATTGTTGGAACTGGGTTGGAACGACAAACATCTCATAGTTTTTTGTTTCAGTTTCATTTCCATGGAGGCATTGCGAGGTGCTTGAAACTTTCAGAAATCATGCCCTACGACTTGTTTGCATAAGAAAACCATTATCTCCACTTCCTTGAGGGAGTATTACACTTTAACTCAGAATTGTCTTTGACAACTGTTGGCTTTGCCTAATAAACACTCAGATCGTATAAATAATAGATAGTAGTAGGTGATTGTAGGTAGTTAAGGATAATATATCTCATGCCAAGTAACTTTTTGTTAGCCTCTGTGGACAACAAGCTGTGAAAATTGACCATTATGGAGGCTTTCGATAAGTTTATGATGTCACTCAACTGCTGAAGACACTTCGACACCATATTTCATTTCTATGAGAGAAAAAAAGAAAAAAAGCCAAATGGTCAGTAGTCAGAAATTGCTGCGTAAACCTTCAATTAATACCCTGAATGACATTAAAAGTGCAGGAAGAACTTCATTTACCTGACTGTTCGTACTTCATCATGAATAGCAGTTAAAAATTACATCCGATCTTCGCTTCCCCTTAGCAAGATCGGTATCACTATTTAATAATGCAAATTATTTTGATTTCTGTTGTTACATAAATCAGTTATTAGCTTTTCCAATGAATCACTATCTTCCTTGTGGATTCTTAACACAGGAAGCCCCGTGTGGAGATCTCTTCACGCATTTTTGTTGCCATTTATGTGCCATTTGTCAAGAGTACCGAGAAATCCGTGAAAGGTCTGGAGGTTCAAACTCTTCTGACCTGAGCTTGGTGGAAGTTACTCCCCCTCCTATTCAGACAATGGAATCAGCTTCCAAATAATAAGTCCATCTGTTAGCATGCCCTTAATTCACCTTGTATTATATTGTTCACTTTGTGCTGCTTCCGTCTTGATGGGATATTTCTTTCCGTATCTGACTTGTCATCTTTTTCTCTCTCGTTTCCTTGCAATATAGAACTCTGGACAACCCTGCATGTCTTGTCACATTGCCAGATTTTGTGTTCATCAGAGCATTAGAGTGTATGTAGGATCGTTTTGGTGATCTTTTGTATGCCAGTGAGCTTTTTTGGTCTGTAGATAAAAGTGGGACGAGTGCAGAATGCATAGTTTTCTGGTTAATCATATGCAGAAGAAGATGACAGCAGTGAAGTTGTAATTCTAGTAATTTTCACATATTTTTGTTCTATCTTAAAATGTACGAACTTGTCTAAACTACTAGGGCTTGAAGGTTATTCTAGTTATCTTGAAAAGTTCATTTCAGCTTGTAAAAATAGGATCGATTGTGAATCCAGTGACACAAAGTTGGACATTACCCAAAATTTGATCCATGTCAAACCTCCTAATTCTCTGCGTGGGCCGCAGCGCTATGTTTTGTACTAAAAGCGAAACAAGCACGACCAAATGAACTTCAATATCTAACATTGCAATCATGTGGTAATTGTCATGGAAGCTTGCTCTAAGAATAGTCAAAATGGTGATTTTCGAGTTTAGTCATGTTACCTTTCTCTACCAAACAAGCAATACAAATGGCTTCAACCCATAATTAATATATTCATCTCGAATGCTCCTCGCTATCACCCATAAAGGACAAGATAATGATGATGATATGCAAGCCTCANAATATTCAATGGCATGATATGCAAGTTCAACTGCTGAAGACACTTCGACACCATATTTCATTTCTATGAGAGAAAAAAAGAAAAAAAGCCAAATGGTCAGTAGTCAGAAATTGCTGCGTAAACCTTCAATTAATACCCTGAATGACATTAAAAGTGCAGGAAGAACTTCATTTACCTGACTGTTCGTACTTCATCATGAATAGCAGTTAAAAATTACATCCGATCTTCGCTTCCCCTTAGCAAGATCGGTATCACTATTTAATAATGCAAATTATTTTGATTTCTGTTGTTACATAAATCAGTTATTAGCTTTTCCAATGAATCACTATCTTCCTTGTGGATTCTTAACACAGGAAGCCCCGTGTGGAGATCTCTTCACGCATTTTTGTTGCCATTTATGTGCCATTTGTCAAGAGTACCGAGAAATCCGTGAAAGGTCTGGAGGTTCAAACTCTTCTGACCTGAGCTTGGTGGAAGTTACTCCCCCTCCTATTCAGACAATGGAATCAGCTTCCAAATAATAAGTCCATCTGTTAGCATGCCCTTAATTCACCTTGTATTATATTGTTCACTTTGTGCTGCTTCCGTCTTGATGGGATATTTCTTTCCGTATCTGACTTGTCATCTTTTTCTCTCTCGTTTCCTTGCAATATAGAACTCTGGACAACCCTGCATGTCTTGTCACATTGCCAGATTTTGTGTTCATCAGAGCATTAGAGTGTATGTAGGATCGTTTTGGTGATCTTTTGTATGCCAGTGAGCTTTTTTGGTCTGTAGATAAAAGTGGGACGAGTGCAGAATGCATAGTTTTCTGGTTAATCATATGCAGAAGAAGATGACAGCAGTGAAGTTGTAATTCTAGTAATTTTCACATATTTTTGTTCTATCTTAAAATGTACGAACTTGTCTAAACTACTAGGGCTTGAAGGTTATTCTAGTTATCTTGAAAAGTTCATTTCAGCTTGTAAAAATAGGATCGATTGTGAATCCAGTGACACAAAGTTGGACATTACCCAAAATTTGATCCATGTCAAACCTCCTAATTCTCTGCGTGGGCCGCAGCGCTATGTTTTGTACTAAAAGCGAAACAAGCACGACCAAATGAACTTCAATATCTAACATTGCAATCATGTGGTAATTGTCATGGAAGCTTGCTCTAAGAATAGTCAAAATGGTGATTTTCGAGTTTAGTCATGTTACCTTTCTCTACCAAACAAGCAATACAAATGGCTTCAACCCATAATTAATATATTCATCTCGAATGCTCCTCGCTATCACCCATAAAGGACAAGATAATGATGATGATATGCAAGCCTCAAATGCACAAGAAATATAATGGAGAAAGACATAAAGATGAGGCTAAATGCACAAAGAAAGCCACCGATTTTTCACTTCGACTGTTTTTCAGCGAGAAGGTAGCCACGTATTCTCTCAATTGTATGCACAAACCATACACTTTATGGACAGGGTAAAAACTATATATATAGAGAGAGAGTATTAATTTCTTAAATTACTTTCAACGGTCCATATTATTTTTGGGTTGAGCTTTCAGACTTAGTTGTTGGTAATCAATTCACCATTGGCCGAGACCTGTGAAATTATATTTCGACATTTACATAATCAAAACGCGAATTTAATACTTGCATAATCAAGACAACCAATGAAATTGGAATAATAGACATTACCTCGTTTCGAACCCAAAACACATACCATACATACTCAATGTACTCACTAGGGGCTAAGGTCAAATAACACCCAAGTAGAAGCAGATAATAACGGTAAACAATCAAGAGTAAATAATCATGCGATGAAGATATAATATAGAAATAATTCAAATATCTTTTCAAAAAATACGTTCAAACAGAACAAGATTAACACCAAGTTAATCAACAAACGGTCAACATATATGCAACAAATGTATAAATGACCCCACAAAAATGATCTCACCGCACTTATCCTATCTCACTCCGTATTGCTCATACCTCGAGATCACATATCTCCTCTTATCGTCTACTATGCTCACTAGACTGATCGCTCAACTCATGTCTAACTAGTAAATCTCTATAGATCCTAAGTCCACGGGATAATCATCTATCACCACATAACTTCTCCTAATCTCAACGGATAATGAGTCTCCATCTAAAATGAATTATAGAAGTGTCTATTTCACGCTTTACCTGATCATGGTCTTCACAGATGAAGGATTCCAACATTTAATCACATCTCCACTCGTGATCCAAATATCACACTCCGTATCCCTGGTACATACCACCAATGTACACATATGCATCTATACTCCACATCACGCATACTGCTAATGCATCACAATCTACTATGCATGTAAACAATTACACCAAGTAATCAGATATCTCTCAAATTCATGCAGATGCACATATCAAACACATTGAAATGCAATATATAACCATGCAACAGAATTAAGTAATCACTTAGAAATGATTACACACAGATGCACATGCAGTAACCTAGTTACTGCATGTGCAACAGAATTAAGTAATCACACACATACAGAAAGGATTATACACAGATGCACATGCAATAACTAGATTTACTCTCAATAAATTTCACTAGGATCATTACTCGATTATATAACCACATTCGTCTCGTCTCTCATCTTACGCTTCTGTTTATCCTTCTTCTTGGGATAATCCCTCACAAAGTGTCCAGATTTACCACAGTTGTAATAACGCTTACCACCGGATTTGTTCCATTCGTTACCATTCTTCTTACCACCCTCATCATTCGAATCACTATTATCTTGAGCTATACCTAAATTCATCCGCTCAAGTTTCATTCTACTCATCATCATATGTAACTCACCACTCATTTTACCCTCTTTTTCAGCCTTAATCTCTATCTCTCTACTTTTAAGAGAATCAATGACAATCTCAAGTATTAAGGTGTCTCTACCATACTTAATCACATTTTTAACCTTTCTATATTAATCAGGAATAGAATTAAGAAAAATGATGGCCTTGAAAATTTCAAACGGTTCTCATCACAATTAACAATATTTTAAACTAGTTTGTTAAAAATATCCAAATTGTCATCAACATCCTTTAAAATCCATTTTAAAACTAAAAAATCTTTCTAGTAAGTACAACATATTAGAAGTAGACTTATGCAAATATAGATCTTTCAACTTTTTCCAAAATTCTTTCGTGGTATCAAGTTTACGAACTTTTCTCAAAACAGTGTATGACAGGTGTAAAATAATTGAAATGTAAGTAAGTTCATTATATTCTTTTTTCTGTGCTTCTGTCAAATTTGCAAGAAATTTGTCATTTATGATTTTTAAATATTTTTGTTGAACCAAAATCCACTCCATCTTTTATTGCCAAATTAAAAAATCACATTTCCCATCAAAAATTTCAATTTCGAAATGTGAAGACATTTTGAAAAACAGAACAACCAATGTGCACAAATAGGTCACACAAAATAATACTAAGGCAACAGTATACACCGTTCTAAATTCCTAGGGTTTCATGAGAATTAAGATCTCAGTATCAAAGGAATGTTTAAATGGGTCAAGTTTAGATGTTTTAACAGAATAATCAATATAATACGAAGGTATGTCAACAAAATTTAAATTCTCAAGCAATGCAGTCTCACACAGTGACTAAACGATAGTTAATGCACAAAATCAATTACCAAATTGCAATCAAATTCAATACTTCAAACATAGCAAAAAATTCCTAAATTTCTAGCACAAACAATGGTTACCCCACATGGTAACTCCAATTCTACAGTCACCTTACACGATGAAGCGCTAATACTAAAATTTAAATCGAGATAAGCCAATATACTAGAGCGGAGAAATCTGAGTCTGTAAATAACAAGGGATGCGAATTTACCACTTTAGGATCACTACTATTTGCCCCAAAGTCTCTAGCAATCACATAAATCAATCAACTACGTTCAAATCCCAAATGCGCGAGGAACAAAATCGTCCATGTTTTTGTTGTATAACCTGAAACATAAAACTAATAATACCACACTGTCAGGAAAATGTCACAACAAACTACCTGAAGAGACCTCCACCATAAGATGCCCCACGTGCTACCAACAGCCTCTACGCATGGGCTTCATTTGCCGCCGCACGCCTCACGCGCCAGTCACCCTGGTACACCTCCACCTACACGTCAGATCGGTGGTCTCCGTTTTACCAAACCCTTTATAAATGGTCGAAAATCACGAAAATAACCTCGAATTTTGGTAGTTTTTTTTGGACAGTTTTGCGATCTTTTTTTTTTTTTGCTTCGTTTCAACCCTTTTTTGGACGATTTTTGGTTAGTTTTTCAGACCAAATCTACCACCTTGAAGCTCTAATACTAATTGTCGTGGAATCTCGCTCCAAGAATCGTCAAAATGGTGATTTTCAGGCTCAATTTCACGTTACATTTCTCTATCAAACAACCAATCCAAGTGGCTCCAACTCACAACCAATATATTCACTTCGGTTGCTCCTCAATTTTACTCACAAAGGATAAGATAATGGTGATGATTTGCAAGTCATAAAGGCACGAGAAATACAATAGAGGAAGACGTAAAGGGGAGGCCAAATACACAAAGAACGCCTCCATTTTTCTCTCCTTAAGGCAGCTATTTTTCAGCAAGAAGGCAGCCAAGTATTCTCTCAATTGTATACACAAATCATTCACTTAACGTAAATATATATATATATATATATATATATATATTAGGTTTGGCTTTAGTTGGACCAATAAAAGGGTTAAATGGGCCAAGATTCAAAACCATCGAAGAGGTAATATGTATAGGTCGTGAGTCGCTTTAATTTCTTAAACTACTTTCGACGGTCCACGTGGTTTTCAGGGCGAGATTTTAGACTTGGTTAAATGAATATTTTAATGGTCGGTTTCAGTTCTTGGAAATGAAAGGAATCTGTCGCGTGTTCGGTTCTAGTTAAAAGCATACTGGTTTCAACTAGCTTGAATATGCAATTAATTTATTGCAGTTTCATTAATTGCAAAGGCTAGATTGACATTTACCTCCGTAAAAAATTCTTAAATATAATTTATTTTTGAAGCTGTCAAACTTTTTCGAATTCTAAAACTTAAAAAATGTATAAATTCAATGAGATTCTAAACTACGAGGTTTAAGGTTTAGGATTTTTCGCTAATGACGTTGGTAACAATAATGTTAATAATTAAACAACCAATTTAAGGGAAAGCACAAAGCCCTAATTTCTTAAATCAATGCTAATTTCATATGATGTTACGTTGAAAGTGAAACATGTTTGTTATTCTCATTGAAAGGTCTCGATGCCGAAATTCCTTTTTGAACAGAATTAGTGAAATAAAGTAACATTTGTTGATACCTTTATGTTCTTCTTTTCAACAAACACTGTTTTTATGTCCACTTTCTCTCTTTCTCCCTCCCGATTTACCACGTTTTGTATTGCACAAGTGCAATGAACGTATATAGATCGAATAATTCAAACGTAACCTTTTTGAAAAATTACAAAGAAAGTATTATGTTGAGTGCCCATCTTGTCCGGCATAGTCAACTCTTTTCACAAATTGTGCCAAATCTCATTTCTTTAACCGATTCGTTGAGTTTGTGTCATGGCAAGTCGAACTGGTCAAACCTAACTTGTTTGAAGAAGAAAGCTTAATTGTTTTCAGTGATCTAAGAACTATCAATAAACATGCCTTAATGATATATTGATATTTGAATCAAGCTACATGTACATAATTTTCTACATAATGGATTATCGTATCGACAAGTGACGGCCCCCTATGGCCTCCCAGGCGCCCCCCAATAGGGGACCGTCACTCGTCGATTCGGTAAAAGATTATGTACAATAAGAATAATCCTTTATATTTTCATTGAGGATACAAAATTACACCAAGGGCTTGGAACTCCTTTCATTGACCATTTAATTATTTGCTTAATTGGGCATTATTTATTACACAACGAATAAACACAACCAATTTATCTCGACTTTTAAAGTTTAAGATTTTTAGAATTACGAGGTTTTAAATTCAAGTCTCTTTATTTTGTAATCAACTTATGAATTCAAGTGTTGTTCTTGCAAACGTTTTTTTTATAAGTCACGATAGTTTAGAGGCCTGAATTTGCAAAGAAACACATTTAGGTCAAATTACCCGTCCAAACCTAACTCCATTAATATCGGAGTGTCAATACTCAGGTTCCTATTCTCCATTTATGTATCAGTTACACAAATTAGGTTTAAAGTTAGGTCTAAAACAATGAAATAAATTTAGGTTTAAAATAGATTTTTTCAAAGTGGGATCAATTTAGGACAGGTGGTGTGATGTGTGTTCAAAAGGGTTTCTCTTTTGAGTTTTGAATGTTGAATTTTCAGAAAAGAGACAAACAGATGCTGTGTTTTTGCTCTAAAATAATGATATCAGGGAATAAGAGCAGTTCAATGGGGACTCCCACCACACCCACACGAGGGGTTCTCGATTCGCATGCACATACACGCACACATATATAGATATAGAGAGAGAAACCTATAGATATATAGAGAATAGGAAAAAAATTGTTTAAGGTCTCAAAACATGGACCTAACTCAAATAATTTGAGGACAAAAGAGGGTTCGTTAGAGAAAAACACATTCTGTTCCTCATCACTATCTCTTGAGGTTTCCAGTTAGAGATAACCCTTTTTTTTATTTTTTTACTTTATTTATTTTATTTTTTCTGTTTCATAAACCTTAAAAATGAGATTTCTGTCTGTTTATGTAGTTGAAAGAATTCCCTTTTCTGCTTTTATCACATTGTACGAGCAATGAAGAAATAACTCAATTAGTTTAAAAAGAATATCCAGTCCATTTTCTTGCTAGATAGTCAATTTCTGTGCAAGATTTTTCCCTAGATTTGCGGTTATAATGAGAGATATTTCCTGTGGATTTCAAGACTTGACATCTATGGCTCCTCATGAGATGGGATTTCAATATTTGAAAGCCCCATTAGAGCAAAATCTGAAAGGGCGTTGGTTTTCTCCTCCAATGGAAGAGGGAAGATCAATAAAGTTGAAAAATGAAGGCACTGAGAATGAAGAAATTGGGAGAAAAACTGGACATAGAAAGTTATGTGCCAGAGGCCATTGGAGACCTCATGAAGATGTTAAGCTCAAAGAACTTGTTTCTCGATATGGTCCTCAGAACTGGAATCTCATTGCAGAAAAGCTTGAAGGAAGATCAGGCAAGATTGTTTTTAGTTTTGAACATGTTTAGATAAATTTCTTTTTGTTGCTGCGCTTAAAAGCCGCCTTTCTGGGCGCTCTTTTTGAGCTTTTTTGGTGGATAAAAATGTATACAGCTGGCTAAGAAAATTACTTAAAAAAAATGCTTTTAAACATGATCAGATGTGCTCACTTATGTGAAAATTTTATAACTTGCTTTTACTTGTATAAGTTTTAAGCTTAGCCAGTTATGCTTCTTACTGATTGGTTTTCATTTATTGATGGATCTATACATTTTTCAAACACTTATTTCTTGATTGCTATTTTCATTGACAATTTTCAGGGAAAAGTTGCAGATTGAGATGGTTTAACCAGTTAGATCCAAGATTAAACAGAAGGGGTTTCACTGATGAGGAAGAAGAAAGGCTTTTAGCTGCACATAGAATGTATGGTAACAAATGGGCTATGATTGCTAGGCTATTCCCTCGAAGAACAGATAATGCAGTCAAGAATCATTGGCATGTGATAATGGCAAGAAGAAATAGAGAGCAAATCAGTGTATATAGAAGAAGAAAACCCTCTTGTTCAAGATTCCAAACTAACATACAAAATAATGCTTACAGTGCCATGGCCAATGACAATATTGCTGATGAATATGCTGCCTCAACCTGTAGTACTGATCTTTCCCTCACTCCCTCTTCAGTTACAATGCCTCGGTTTTTCAGCAGGTTAAGGCCTGTCCAGCAGCACAATCTCTTGGAATCAAAGATAGGTATGATGATTTTTATTTTTTTAAGTCTTGGACCGTGGAAAGTATAATTATACGGTAGAGTTACCATTTCGACCGCGAATCAACCTAATATTCCTACTATTTGGAGGCCTATTATTATTTTTAGTGTGAGGGGCATTTGATGTTCACTTTGTCCTATTCTTCTTCGTCATAGTGAAACTTGCAAAATGGACGTAGTTTTCAAGTTGAGGACGAGCTAGCATTAGTAGGCATTAAGTTGTCAATAAGTTATGGCTTATTTGTTCATATGAATCCCTTTGTTTAACTTGAGTTTCAGGTTTAACAAGAGAAGAAAATGTGATGTTTCATAGTAATGGTCAGTACTATGAGAATGAGCCAAAGAGAAATGCTGCAGAAGTGGCTCAATCAGGTCACTCAGATTCAAATTCTGAAGTTACTGAAGCATCTGAATCAGTAGCCAACAATAGGAAGGCCAATCTCTACATGTTTGGGGAAAATGAAAATGCAAAATTTGAGAACATTGCATTCATAGATTTTCTTGGAGTGGGAGCCACTTGAGGAATGCATGTACAGTAAATTCCATAAATGGAAAGAAATTACAGCGGTGAAAAATCTTGAAAAGTGGGAGAGAAAAGAGAGGATTTAGAGAATCCATGAAGAATATAATCATGACTTGCAAATTAATTTCTCTTGGAGTTATGTTATTGTCAATTTCTCTGTTAACTAATACAGTACCAATTTATTGCTGCTTATATTCTGGAAAAAGTAAGTTTTTTTTTTATTATTTTTTTATTTTTTACCTGCAACACTGACTAATCATCAATGAATCTGCCTCTTTTTAATTTCATGCCATTGTACACTGTGTTGACTATATGTCCTGAAATATGACTTTAAATGAACCTTTTTGTTTGATTTTTGCATATATTTGTCCTTTCATCCCTTGCATACGAAAAATGCTACACTTACAAAGGAGGATGAAAGACGCCTCCCCCACTTCCACCCAATAGGGGCCATCAAGTGGCATTTTGTCACCCAATTTTGTAC
>CAIGRF010283932.1:0-10565 GCA_903798235.1 Fraxinus ornus | reverse complement strand
TATATATATATATATATATATATATACACACACACAATTTATATATAACTCTTAACCCAATTTCTCTAACTGGAGATTAATTGGATCAAGAAAATGCCTTCAAATCTTATTCTTCAAAGAATCAAGGATACCCCTGCAACCACGACCGCCGCCGCGTATAAACAAGCCCAACAACTCCAAAGATGGACGCCGTGCACTTCCGAAGTCCCCGACCACATAGCCCGTTATCACACTCACACAGTTAGTCCTAACCAGTGCTGCTCTGCCGTGATTCAAGAAATATCCGCCCCCGTCTCCACCGTCTGGTCCGTCGTCCGACGCTTCGACAACCCGCAGGCCTACAAGCACTTCGTCAAGAGCTGTCACGTCATCGTCGGAAACGGCAACGTGGGCACTCTTCGGGAGGTCCATATCATATCGGGCCTCCCTGCCGTCAACAGCACCGAGCGCCTCGAGATCCTCGACGACGAACGCCATGTTATGAGCTTTAGCGTCGTTGGTGGCGATCACCGTCTTGTGAATTACCGCTCCGTCACCACCCTCCACCCGGCGACCAACAGCGGCGGCAGCACGGTGGTCATTGAATCGTATGTTGTCGATATACCACAAGGTAACACTAGGGAAGATACTTGTGTTTTTGTCGACACCATTGTTAAATGTAACCTCCAATCCCTAGCTCAGATCGCAGAGAATTTATCGAGACGTGAATAAAGAAAGTTATACTTATATAAGTTAAGCAACGATGTTTAGCAGATCATTTCTCTTTATATGTGGAGACATGCAATGATTTAATCGGATTTATCTATAAATCAAAACCCTTTTAGAGTTAAAGGAACAATTAACAAATCTTGTTGATTCAACTATACGTAATGTAACATGTTGGTATGTAATGTGTTGGATGTATCAAGGAATGTGTAATAATTTTTCGAGGTTTTCGGATTTTTCGTTTTTGCCTTTGATAATTTCTTGTAAATTATGGATTATTGATCTATGACATAAACCACTTTATGAAAATTCACCAATTTCCATATCAATTATCTATCAAGAATCAAAACCATTTTTTCTTGAATTTGTTTGATTATTAATTGTTTAGATGTTATAACTATGTACAATGTATTAGTTTTTTGGGATGTATTGGAAGATACAATGAAATGATGATAATTTGTTAAAATCTACAAAGGGGTAAAGTGCTCTTGAATCGCGAAATGAGGCTTGAGGGTAAATTGTGCATCGACTTTCAAGCATCTCTTAGGGTCAACCTTTGGAGAAGCGAGTGATTAAGGTGGTTAAGAGATTCTTAAGTGCTCGTTAATTAAGCTTGAATCTGCAAAGAGATTAATTAAGTAATCAATCGCACGGTTCCATAAATCATGTATATATAATTATGTTCGTACAATTATTATTGCATTTAATATTTATCATATAGTCGATTTGTTTAAGCGCATCATAGAAGTGAAAAGTCCGGTAGAATTTCGAAAAACTTTGTACTTATACATGTTATTGATTAAGATTATAAGAATATAATTTTCCAATCGTTCATTCGATAAAATTGAAACGATACAAAGAAGATTAATATGGCATTGGGGCAAAGATAATATAAAAAAAAAAAATCAAGAAATGCTCCAATTGTCCATCCTAAAGAATTCCAATCTGAAGTAATTCATGGGGGTTAGGTGGGGTAGAAGGGGTTACTATACAATGTGATGGGAATCAAACAACTAGTCTTGCAAGTTGGCCTTATGGTGATGAGACCAAGTAGCTGTTAAAAGAAATGTGCAAGTTGCAAGTTGTTTTTTGCTTTTTCCATGTGTTTCTGGTTATTGAAAGGCATATTATATGCATGCAAGTTGCCTATCGCTTTCTTTTGTTGTCTTGTGCTTTGAAAATTATAAGTAGATAAGTACTTTTTTCTTGGATTGTGGGGTGGGGTAAATGTAGTGACGTAGTCGCCAAAGACGAAGAATTACAGCATGTCCTATGATATTGTAAAATTGGATGTAAATTCATATCTTCAAAATTATTTTTCATTCTCATTTATATTTCGATATATCTAAATCCAAATTTTGCTACAATGAAAAAGATTTAAATCCATTTTTTTTTACCTCTTGTGATGTAAATGCAATTTTCATCTCTATTGGAAAGATTTTCGACTGCTTTGGAGATCACCACCATTAAAGATGCTCTTAGGATACAAGACTTGATGGGTATCCCAATTGCCACACACACACACACACACACACACATATAGAGAGAGAGAGAGAGAGAGAGAGAGAGAGAGAGAGAGAGAGAGATAACCACACGTTTATTGTGCAATCGAGTTTGACGTAGCCCATTTAATATCCGCATATTCGATAATCGGGAAATTTGACTAAGACAAAATATGAACATATTATATTGTTAAGGGATAAAATATCATATCGAATAAAATAAAAATATAGACCAACTTATAAAGAATTAAGTTACTACTCTTAATGAGGTTAACATTTTTAGATGGAACCAACTCTTAACATATACATTAAAAAAATCACATAACTAGAAGATTTTTAAAAATGTTGTAGGGTTGATCGAACTCTTAACCACCCGATGTCGCGGCACAAGTTATATGGAGTGGGTGTGTCATGTGTGGGAATTAAACTACTTGTACAATGATTTTGTACAAGTAGTTTAACAATCCATGAGGTGTAAACATAATGGCCAAACTACCTTCTATTAACTCATGGATTATCAAACTAGTTGTACATGTAGCGCAGTTGTTTTTGATTTTTTTTGTTTCTACACGTGAATGTACCCTATTTAATTGAGGTGAAACAATGTTTCTAGTTTCCACATTCTTGCTACCTATGATCCTATCCCAGGTTCTATTAATCTTTTATTGTTGTTTTGAATTAAATACAAGTTTGTATTAACACTTGAATTCTACACTATGCATTGCACAGAGTAAACATTTTCTGTCATTGTTTGTATATTTTATTAGATATTTGTAGTTTCCTAAAATGGCTCGTAATCTGATTTTGAATGCTTCATATATAAGTTCCAAGTTTTATGGCATAGTTACTCTGTTTCTAGTCGTACTCAAGTGGAGTTTTTGACATCCAAGAAATGAGGTAGAAATTTCTTGGCTTTGAAGTTGTTTTGGCATTTGAGATTCAGATATGATGAGAAATGAGAAATCTGGGTTTTTTTCCTGTTCATTTGAGAAGTTTTAGCTTTTTGGAGCTTGTCATTTTTGTGTCAGTTGCCAGATTTCTTGGCTGTTGATTGAGATTTTTACACATAGTTATGAGATATTATAGGCTCGGTAGATATACACACGTACAAATGAATAGTAAAACGACTAAAAGTTAGATTTTTTTGGGGGTGTGGATAACAAATGTGCTATTTGATGTGTGATTAATGCTTTGCCGTGGAAAGGGAAAAAAAGGTCGGAACAAATGGTTATCGTAAATAAAAAATGTTGCGCATTTGGAATTTGAGCCACTACGACTACTTCAAATTTGCCTCTTCTGATTTTGTAGTAGTCTAGTAGAGATTTAGATCTGCATAGCTTGGCATTGGAATTTTTTTAAATCATTCTTGTTGTCAATTTCATTGCAGGGATTTCAAACCGTATCTTTCTCAAACTATTCCATACTTTTGTTTGTTGGAACTTTATAACAAGCAATTTAAAACTGCTGCTAAATGCTATTTTTAGTATTTAGTTTTGTTTCTGAATATTTCTGGGCCTTTTAGGATCCTGACAAGCAATTCAAGGAAAATATAGCAAGGAAAGATGAGCTATAATGAACTTCGTTGTCATCATCCTTGTATCCAAATGTAATATAAATTAAGACGTGATATAAATGCTGCCATAGACTAACACTATTGCGCCTTGTTTGGTTTAGATAAAAATTAGATTTTTAATAGATTTTGATGAAAGTTAATGAAATGCGTGATTGAAAAGTTGATAAAAGTTGTGGTTTCCATAAAATGTATGATTGAAAATCAGCTTTTAGAAATGGCGGCCAAATAGGGCCGGGCTAAAGAATTATAGATGGACAAGATCGATACAGCCAAATATACAAAAGACAAATGCTTTAAATCCTTTTATGGAGCCTCATGAAACTTCTGAGTAGCTCAATGTATTCGTGGTTGTTGGAATTGTCTTACAATGGAACACTTCTATATCTTTTTGGTGGTTTCTTAACTATGTCTACTTGCTGTTTTCTCTCTTCAAATAACAAAAAGAATTACTCCACACACGCGCACTACTGGATAGACATATTGCTAAGTGCACGTTTGGTATGCATCTTGGATGTGACAAGGCAATAATGTATAAAATCTCAACTTTTTTATTTATTACAGTGTCTGGTACAATCCAATCCTCCACATGTTTTAATTTTGGTATAGTAAGAAATTGTACTCTCTTTGCCTCTTTTGTATATGTCAGTTATTATTTGATGGAGAATTCTTCATTTGCTGGCTTGTTTTTGGAAACAAAATATTTTGTATTGACCTCACTTTAAGCCATCTTTAAGCCTCTAAAGATGCATGGAGGAATCACTATTTGTTCCCCAAGGCACGAGAATGATTATTTCGTTACAATTTAAAGTACACTAATGATGATTTGAATTCTGTTGATGTATGCGTTAATGGTGCATCAGTTTGGAAATAGATGTCCACTCGAGCAAAATGGATTTGTGAAGAACAAAATTTGGATAGTTGAAGACAATTCTCCACCTTTGCACCCAAACGTTTCAAATGGTAAATCATTCATTAACTACTATTTAAACTAGCTGAAGAAGATCTGAAGCACTGCTTCTTTTTAGTTACTCTGGAGTGTATGAAACATGCTATGTTTAAGTGTTAGCAATCCTTGGACTAGGGCCTGTGAGAAGATTGGTTTGATGTAAATTTTTGTGGCTTAGCCTCTGCGCTTTGTGGACAATTGTGGATTCAGCTTTCATTTATGTGAGTGCATGAGTATATTTATATAGTTAAAGACTATCAGCACGCACCATCTCGTGCTGGATAAGTTTAAAATTTTTTAAAATTTGTGGCAATGAGATTTAAACCAGAATCTATCGAACCACCTAATTTAAAAGTTTAAGATGTTAGGGAGATGTCACTTATATTTATTTAAAGTTTGTCTTCAAAATATGAACTCGCACACAGAGACACACAAATACATGTACATATATGTTCATGGGCTTTCATGTCGTCCCTTTGGTCAAGTTTGGTCAGTTTGGAGGTCTGCTGCTGTTGTCCTTTACTAGTAAGTGAAATCTTGAGTCGAGTTTTAAATACCTAATTATTTTATATTTTTTGCTAACCATTTAGCATGATAGATACTAGAATAGATTTGTTCAAAATTGATTTGTTGAAATTAGTGGTTTATTTGATGAGTAGAGGACTTTGATTCTTTGCTCGATGGATATGAAAATTAAGTTTGTTACTCTTGGACCTTTGGTTACAAGGTACGTTGTAATTGTTTCATAAAAAAGCTAGAAAACAAATGTATATTTGAAACCGAAAGGTTGATTGGTTCCACATCCAATTTGCTTGAAAGTCTCCTTCAATTTGTTGAACTTCCTGTGATTGGGAGCTGCCCAAAACTGTTTTTGGCAGCTGCCAATCACAGGAAGACAGCTAAATTTTCCTGTTGAATTTCATGTACTGATAGCATATCTCTTTATCAAGTGTCTGTCAAACAACTAAGATTTATACTTTGAAGCTTCATATTCTGCATCTTACAAGAACTGCTCTTCTTTTATCAGTTTAGAATTTCTCCTTGGTAACTCTCTTGCACTGGTTGGCAACTTAATGTTGACATCTTGCTTATGGAACATTAAAGGGAAACCTTTCACCTTCATGTGATATGCTCATACGTATTTGTCTGTTTCAGAAATAAGGCATGCAGTCTCCTGTTCAGCATTTTTTGTGATTCTGCATCTGTACGAGGTATTCATTTGACCATTTATAGCCAATTCAAGATTTCTAGTTTTAAAAATCGTAGTCCATGATTGTGGTTCCAGGATTTGCTGTTGGGTGGTCGTACTACAAGTCTTGAACATCGCTTGCAGAAGATTCTACCATATTTTAGTGATTATGTGCATTACATTATTTCAAATTAAAATGAGAAAACATGTCCTAAAATTCTAAACTTCGATGGGATGTTTGGTATCCTCGATTAAAGACGGGGTAGACTAAAAAAATTTAAATTTTATCTATTTTATTTTATAGTAGTTTCCAATAATGTATACCCAATATGCGCAGAAACTGTCATATTGGAACATTAATTGGCAAAAATAACCACGAGCAACTACGATTTTAGAAGGGATAAAACCACTTGTACATTGTCTTATGTACATTGTGGTTTATACTCCATTGAGTTTCAAATTGAAATGGGCTAGAATGTGTGTGTTTTTTTGAAAAATGTCAAATGATGTCAAGACACGTGACTCAATGTCAAATTCGTTGTCAAAGAAAATGTACATGTAGCATGCTTCATATACTTCATTTGGGTAATAGATTATAGAATTGCATAAATTTTTTTGGCAAGTTGCTGTTGGCTGGGTGATTGAATTCTATTAAGTGTAAATTGAATTAATTGGGGGTACCACTAATGGGCTGCTTTCTTGGCTTAAGAAATAGATATGCATTAAAATATCATGGTCCAGTTTCTTTTAAAATTGTTCTTTAAAAAATGAGGGGCAGGCTTCTGTAAAACCACTTCTTATACTTTTATCAATTATTAGCTCATGCGATTAAAACTTCACTTGTCTTCACCGTTTACCCGTTTTCTTCCTCCGACTTCTCTTCTATACATGACTTCTAATTTCATGCCACATAACCTTCATATGGGAAGTATCCGAGCCCGTGTCATGTCTTTGACACGGGTACTTCACCCATTTTGAAGAGTCTGAACATCACATGGTAAGTTCACGTAGCAGCACGTGGAGTGCACAATGCTTGCACATAATTCAACTTATTCTAGAGCTTCAGTTCTTATGCCTTGAACTACACATGTATATTAAGCAATTTCATTTACTTATTATTCCAGTGTGCTACCATGAAATGAACGGTGTTGAGCCTTTATGATTACTTGGCCTCGACCATTCATTACTTACTAGTCGGACAGGATTGCCTTATAAAGCAAATAAATGTTTGGAAGGAAAAGTTGTATAGCAAATGTGTGAGGGTGTACTCATTTATGAAACTGATGAATAGATAAATAAAAAAGAATTTGAACGATGGTTCGAAAATAGGATGAGTAATCGAAAAAGAAAAATGGGTAGACAATGCATTCTTCGATTAGAAAAGGTAAGTGATTGGAGTAATAAATCTATTTGAACACTGTGCATTAGCTTTTTTACCATCCTCAATGTATCTACTGTAATTCTAGAAATTTCCAAAGTAGAATCCTTGGTAATTTTGAGTGTATGACACAGATGAAATGTGGTGCATTGCAAATATGAGGGGGACAAAATTCTATATATTTTGGTAATGTTTAAAAAGGTGTAAACGGCAACTGATCATGCAGTTTTCCTTCGTGAGGGGAGGCATAAACCTTGAGGTGATTTGAGGCGTAAGCCTCACAAAATAATACAAAAGTTTTAAAAATGAAAACCAGAAACAAAAGTTGAGTTCTGGAGTTTGATATACCGCTAGTTGCTGGGATCTTGGGGAGCGGTGGAAATTGTTTATTCCTTGGGATTGGGTCGAGTGTATTTGATGCACATTTTTTAGGAGATAATACATTTTTTTTGGTGATGTGATGGTGGATATGTGGTTGAAAAAAAGGAAAAGTTATTGATGTGTGTGGTTAAAAATGAGTAGAAGAATGAAGATGAAAATGAGAATGTGGCTCAATCAGGGGCACAATAAACAAGAAAAACGAAGTATTAGGTCCACTTAAAAATCCACTTTTTGACGTTTAGAACTGTCATCTAACCCTGTTTCCAACTAGGAAAAATTAAGATTGACAGCAATTCTAATCGCACATCTCACGTTCCTTGAGGCATGTGCCTCAATATAAAAGCTTTAAAAATAGCACCTTAAGGCATGGACCTAACACCTCGATTTGAGGTGCTACTGAAAATTGCCTTTTTAAACCATGTACTTTGATAGCAATGTTAAGCGCCCAACTTGCGTGCCTTGGGGCATGTACCTCAATATAAAAGCTTTAAAAATAGTGTCCTGATGCATTGACCTAAAGCCTCGGTTTGAGGCACTCCTGAAAATTGCCTTTTAAAAGATGGATGAATCACTCTATGCATATTTGATGCACATTAGATAGTCAGATTGCTAAGTGCATGTTTGGTATGCATACTGGATGGTACACGACACTATAATACACAAAACTTCAACTTTCTTTATTAATAGTGTCCTCTGCATGTTTTAGCCCCTGTTTGGTAGGGATTAAAATCAGATTCTTAGTAGATTTTGATAGAAGTTGATGAAATGTGCAATTGAAAAGTTGTGGGTTCCATAAAATATATAGTTGAAATGAATTGTTGACTTTGACTTAAATTACAATCTAAATCTTAACCAGTATCAAACAGGGTCTTAATTTTGGTAAAGTAAGAAACTGCATGTACTTTGCATGTTTTGTTACTTTTGTATGTATGTTGGTTGGGGAATTCTTCATTTGCTGGCTTATTTTTGGAAAGAAAATCCTTTATCAATACCCTCACTTTTTGAAGGCCATCTTTAAGCCTCTAAAGGCAATGCATGGAGGAATCACTAATTGTTTTCCCCTAGGTACGAGATTGATTATTTCATTACAATTTAAAATATTCTAATCATGATTCGAATTCTGTTGATTTATATTTGTTAGTGATGCTTCAATTTGAAAAACATTTTTCACCCGGAAAAATGGATTTGCAAAGAACAAAATTTGCACAGTTGAAGACAATCCTCTACCTTTTCAGCCCAAACGATTCATATGGTAATTCATTCATTGACTTACTACTTAAACCAGCCGAAGATCTGAAGTACTGGCCTGAGGGGGATGAACTCGTGTGCCGTGGAGCTTTAAAATTCTGCTTCCTTTTAATTACTTTGGACTGTATGGAACTTGATAAGATTTGGGGTTCCATTTTAAAAGGTCAACCTTGTTAAGAAGAGTAACTCAAACCTTTATAAATTGGTCTATGTTTTCATCTTTATTCGATTTGGAATTTTATCCCTTAACATACCTGCGCAAGATGGTGGCTCGTTTGAGTAGACCAATTTTAAAATTCTTATGTTCAATTTTTTTGAGTCTTAATCGAATCGAATTGCTCGTTGGAGCTTAACGGGCTCTGATACCATGTTCAGATTTGGGGTTCCATCTTAGAAGGTATCTTTTAAGATGGAACCCCAAATCTTAATAGAACTATGCTATGTGAAGTTAGCAATCATTGGATTAGAGCACGTGTGAATTTTTGTAGTTCCACCTCTCTGCTTTATCAACAATTGTGATTCAGCTTTCAATTATTTTTGTCTGTGTCTATATTGAAACACCTGATCTAAAAGCTTGTTGCATATTTATATAGTTAAAGACTGTCTTCGATCAACACGCACCATCTCATGCTAGACAAGGGCAGAACTTTTATAAACTAGTGGTAGTGAGATTTGAACCCGAATATGTCGAACCACCTCATTTAAAAGTTTAAGATGTTTGGGAGGTGTCACTTATATTTATTTAAAGTTTGTCCTCAAAATATGCACACACACAAACATACAGACACAGAGATCCACAAATACATCTACATATATGTTCATGGGCTTTCATGTCATCTATTCTGTCAAGTTTGTTCAGTTTGGAGGTCTGCTTCTGTTGTCCTATACTAATAAGAGAAATCTTGAGTCGAGTTTTAAATACTTAATTACTTTATATTTTTTACTAACTATTTAGCATGATGGATAATAGAACATAATTGTTCAAAATTGATTTGTTGAAGTTTATTTGATAAGTAGGGGACTTTGATTCTTTGCTCGATGGATATGAAAATGAAGTTTGTTGCTCGGTTACAAGATATGTTGTAATTGTTTCATAAAAAATCTAGAAAACAAATGTATATTTGAAACCGAAAAGTTGATTGGTTCCCCATCCAATTTGCTTGAAAGCCTCCAATTTTTTTTTTTTGAAGCTTCGTATTCTGCATCTTACAAGAATTGTTCTTCTTTTATCAGTTTTGAATTTCACCTTGGTGTCTCTCTTGAATTGGTTGGCAACTTAATTTTGACACCTCACTAATGGAACATCGAAGGAATCATTTCAGCTTCATATGATATATTCTCATACGTAAGGCATGCAGTCTCCTGTGCAGCATTTTTGTGATTCTGCATCTGTATGAGATATTCATTTGACCATTTATTACCAAGTCGAAACTTCTAGTTCTAAAATTCGTAGTCTAGGATTGTGGAGCCAGGATTTGCTATTGGGTGGTCGTACTATAAGCAGGGACGTAGCTAGGATTTGAAGTTAGGGAGGGGGAAAAAATACGGGGGGTGGAGGAGGGCGGGCCCCCCTCCCCGGGGTTCGGAGGCGGAGCCCCCGAATTTTTTTTAACTAGAAGAGGATTGAAAACGATGATTTTGAG
>CAIGRF010283891.1:32579-60993 GCA_903798235.1 Fraxinus ornus | reverse complement strand
TTTTTTTTAATATAAAAATCTATTTATTATACTTAAAATAATATTAAAAGTACGAAACGCATTATGACGCCTATTCTCCGCATTGACACGCTTAAACTTGTGATTCTTGATTCTCGACCTCGACGCATCGCAACACATTACGCATTTTAGAACGATGCCTTCATTAACCCCTCAACAAGCTTATGGGGAAAATATTTGGCATCAAGAGAAAAACTGGTGGGTTTTTCCCATCAACACAAGGAAAATTGAAAATAGATTTTTATTTTCAACACTAGATCATAGATTAATAGGGATTTTGACTAGAACTAATATTTCCCTATGTGCAAATGAAGCTTTAATGGGTTTCAAATTGCATACACGCATAAAACTTATCATAGAGACAACAAAAATATGGCAAAAAGCGTCAATGGCCAACAACGTCATGATGTTAAAAAACTCAACTAAATTAGCATCCAGGCAAGTAGAAGACAAACTAAGTTGGAAGGCAAGTAGAATTCTGTGCATTAAATATTTGAACTATCTGGCGTTCTGATGAAATCCATACTCACCCATTAGCACTAATCTTACAGTTAGGAACTTTTGTTAACAAAAAATGAACTGATTAAAACCCAAGTAAAAGAAATTGATGAAGGCGTATTCAAAATCCTCACCTGCACAAGCTTTTTGCACATGCTGAAGCTGAGTCCCTGTTTAATTTCTTCGTTGTTTTTCCTCCGGCCAGCTAAATAATTTCTAGATGACGAGCTTTCCAACTGCAAACTTTCAACACTAACTTCAAATTTCATGCTCACGGACTCATCAGTAGTGCTTGGTCTTTTTGCCGCCCACAAATTGTCATTCCTGCCTTCAATTCCACCATCCTCAACAGCCCGAAATATGACTGACCCTTTTCCATCACTGACATTCAGTAAATGTCCAACCACATGCAGTAAAACCTGAAATGTCCTCCTCTCATCACCCATTACCTCATTAGGCAAAGTATTAGGAAGATCTGTGGAGAAAGCAAACCCTTTGTAAACACACAAGCACTTAACAAGACATGAAGCTTCTCTGATCATTGAATGCAGCCGAAAGGGTCTCATCTCTAAAGGAAATCTTCCATCTTCTTTGGCAGATATCTCCATTGCGTCATTTATTAAAGTTGAGAGAACATTACTGGTTTTAAGCACTGTGTCAACAATTATCCTCTGTTCGGAGCTCTTATTCTCGTCTTGAAATATGGCCAGTAATCCTAATATTGAATGAAGTGGGCGCCTCATCCCATTGCTCATCACTCTTTGAAAAGCATCCCTTGCCTGGTTTGCCATCATTGCATTCATTTTAGCTTGCTCCAAAACCCGATTTTGCTCTTCCAGTTTCTCCCTCATTGACTGAGACTCCTCAAGAACTGCAGCATGGGACAGAGCAACAGCCACCTGATCAGCAACCACTTCTACTATCTGCATCTCGTTGATGCTCCAATCTCTGTCACTTGTACTTGGAAGAACCAAAACTAATATGGCATAACGAGTATCAACAAACTCTGGTGTCCCACCTTTGAAATTCGAAGCACGAAGCATCGGCATCCTAATCGCTGCAACAGCACCCGTCTCAGTACTCCCATCACAGCTTGCAGCTCCCAAAACTGATTCTTGTCTCAAAAACCTCACTCCTTCGTTTTTTATAATCTCTAACACATCTGGATCATTTATGGAAATTGAACACATTGGCATCCTATGATGCTCCCTCGAAATTGCACTCAACTGATAGGTCAGGTCCATCTCCATTCCGTTCTCATTCAGCATCCACACTGCACAGTTTTGCAAATCCAATGTTTTCGAAAGCTCAACAAGAGTTGTGTATAATATTGTGTCCATATCAAGGGACTTCCTAATTTCTTGAGTAAGCATCCGTACATGCATGCTCGCCTCTTTCTGTTTCATCATCATGCCAACCTCTTGATCAAGTTCCAACACATTTTGCCTCAGGAAGAGTTCCCTAACTTTTATTTTGAGAAGAAGAGGGATCAGAGTCAGGAGGGTTATTGCAGTTGCACAAGAGACAAGGGCAGTCAAAATTTTTGCTACTGTAAGCGCCATCATCAACTGGAAAGAATGAGGACCGTAGTACGTCCAGCCATTGAGCAGATGAGTCAACCCACAGAGGACTATAAATGCAACAAATTGGAGAAGCACCCATTTGAATGGAACATTCGAGCAGCTAAGAAAGTAAAGCAACTCGATTGGAATAGAAAAATACGCAATTGCAATTAAAAAATCACTCACTTTCTGGCACTCAAGAATACGATTGAGACTCCAGAATCCATCGTCATCACAATTGCAGTAGGAGAATTCATTATCAACTGCAGAAGCCGAGACAATAATCAAGGCAATCGACAATTGTAGAATTACCAGCTTTAACATTGCAGCCATGGAGACGACTTTTTTTCTTAATCCATCAATGTATCAAATTCAATTTACAAAACTGCAATAAATTGAATTAAACCCCCAAACCCCAAGTTTGGATGCGATTTCCTCTGCAAACACACATCTGCTGATGACATAATATAACAAAATAATACCCAAAACCAATCTACCATAATTCCAGATCTAGCACACCTCCATCCCAAAGATTCCAGTTACCCAGTTGACCAAAATCTCCAAATTTCTCATATATACTTTCATCAAAACTGCCTAAACATGTCTTATATCTTCCTCCATATCTAAACAAATACCTGCGCCGTAGGCAAAATAAATATTAGAAAAATTAACTTATATTTGTCTCCAAGACATTAAATCTCAAATCACAAGAACTATAATAGAACAGATCAAAACAAAATTCAAGACTCGCTCTAATCTAGATGCAGAGAGAACTAAATTCTCGGTGAAGGGATAGGAGATTCATGAACCAAAGAAACACCTCCAGATTTTTACTATGTTCTTTTTTTTCCCCCTAATTCTTTCGAGAAAAGCTATCTTGAACATTCTTGCTGTACCCAGCTTCCAAAGAGATTGACAATGATTAATAACTTTCCGCCAGGTTGACAAATTGCATCATAAAAATCGAAGAGATCGATTCACAGTTCAAATCTTAATATACATAATTGTATGGACCAAAACAGCATCATAGAACAAGATTAGACCATTTTCCAAGTTCAAAATGCAATGAACCCACATGCAGAAAAAAAAAACGTTAGTCAACTACAAAACATCAATGAATGAATGAACATGATAACAGACAATTCCAAGAAGAAGAAGCCCGGAAAACAGCAGTTACTTTTCAGATTTTTTGACTCATCGCAGAAGTTGAAAAACGCATCCTCTCAGAACCCCATTTTTGTCAATATAATCTATGCTGTTATAAGATTTTGAGAGTCTCTACCTCTCATATACTTATATGAGAAAGTCGGAAAATTGACGCTACTGCTACAGAGTTACAGACTACAAAAAGGTGTGAAGCAGAGAAAAATGGCGCTTTGAAGATGCTGCTGGGTGTTGGAGGTGGGGTCTACTAAACTTTACAAGCAGAGAACCTGGACGTTTTGGTTCCGTCACTCTCTCTTATTCATGCCCCTCTGTCAAAAAAGTGAACTTTACGATTTCTTCGATATTCATATTTAAAACCCTGTTTGGTAAATTCCATATACTTCCCCTTCCTGTCAATTAACTCTTCTTTAATTTGGTTATATTATCTTTCTTGTTATATCCAAATAATAAATAGGAACATAAACTAAAATATTTTGGAGCTACAAATATAGTTATTAAATAGTTATCACCGAGTAAAAATATTCCTCTTAAAGTAGTTGTTGATACGAATAAGAGAACTTTAATATAGTCATTTCTGTACATTCAGTATACTCTGCAGAATACATGTACGGGTTGATTGACAATTTCTTTGACAGATTAACAACTATCAAGATTTAATTTAATGTTGGACAAAAAAACACAATTCAACTAGCTAATGCCCAATTCCGTCATTTGGACGAATGAAATTCTATTATGTGACTACAAAAAACGATGANTCGAAGACTACAACACTCGAGCGGCACTAAGGGCTCTTTCATAGTACCAAGTACTAACGAGTTGTCATGTGATATTCCAACGCAAACAAGATTAGATTATTCCTAACGAATAACGAAACTGACACAAGCAAATTGAAAATAATGCAGAACTATATTTATTATAAATGTCTTCTAAGTAAGATTCTTACTCTTTGTTCTTGAAAATGGTCTCTTGATAATTAATAATTAAAATACAACGATCAAATATTACTTTTTATAATAGTATAGTACTAAAAATTACAAGAACATTACACCCAAAAAAATAAAAATAAAAATATTTTATCTTCTCCCGTTGCGGCCTGCGGCTCATGGGAGCTATTTGGCATGAAATATGAAACACATTATTTGCGTTTTCGTCCAAACAATCTATTTTAGGGTGTGTGCGATAGAGAGTAAAAGTGAAAAATTAGTCATTATTATTGACTTTTATTAGACGAGTGAGACTCAATAATGGCTATATTTTCAATTTTAATTGAATTTTAAGCACAACTGAATACGCCTTTAATTTCATATTATCAATTTCTATCAGTAAAATCCGATAAAGTTACTTTAATTGAAATAAAATCAAAGTACGGTTATCTAACTGATATCAACTTAGAATGGAGTATCCTAGTCAAATAAGTATAATTGCCCGATTAAATAAAATTGAATTACAATTACTTAATTGACAATAAGTGAAAGCATAATTATCAAAAAAAATAACAATCCTCATCCTTTTTTTCAAACTTGAGATCGACTATGATTAAGTGCTTGTGTATAATTGATTTTTGAAAAATCATTTTCCTCCACACTCGTTTTCAACTACACATTCTTCAAAAAAAATTATTTTTCACTTCTCCATAAATTTTTTGCTACTTTTTAACAACTCTTTAAAAATTACTTTCACACAAACACTAAAGAGTAGGTGTATCAAAATTTTCAATTTTAGGTTCAAATCACTATAGACGCTTTGTTCTCAATTCAAATCAAGTTAGACAGCAGATTGGAGTCTCCGTAATCATAATTTTTTTTCGTTGGCAGATTGGGGTCTCCATAATCATAATTTTTTTCGTTTTGGAGGTTAGGATTTTAGGTGAAATCAACCCCGAAATGAATAAATAAAAAATGGGTAATTAGCACAAAATATCTCCATGTTCCAATATTATTATGCAAAACGTCTTTTCCCTACATTTATTGACATTTTCACCATCCTTCCGTCCATTTGCTATCAACTTCTTCTTCAATTGAACACCTGTACTCGGTTTTCTTTTTCAAATACGAAGGATAACTTTGTCTTAACACAATTTTTTTTTTCTTTTTCTTTTTTGGCCTTTCTTCCCTTAAGAAAAGCACAGTCACCTTTCAAAAACTCCCTTATTTCTTCACTTTCCTTTCTTACTGCAGTCATCCCCTTCCCTTCATTCTATACATGGTTTATTGTGCCTGATAGTCAGAGAATTAAGATGAATTTTCGGGATAGATCTGCTGGCAACTTCACACCCAAAATATAAATTTGTAGAGTTGCCAATTTTTTTTTTTATTTTTTAACCATATATTTTCCAATAAAATACTATTACAAAATATATTTTGTCCAAAAATGGAGCTCAAACAAGGGGTAAAAGCCTAAAACTAACTAATGACTGATGTGATGTGTATGTCTACGTCACAAAGTAACACACATTATCAATCTTGAAAAAAAGGAACTTTTTTTAAAAATGCATATGAACTAAAAGTATGTATTTACACGTCAACCATCCATCAAGTTTTGAATGTCCAGGATTATCAATTACGTCAATTAAACTAGCGCTGGTTGACAAAACGATTAGATTTGATGCAAATCGGAATTGGATGACTTGATTGTATGACCCAATTGCTCATATACAACTCTATCAAAAGTTAGATAATCCACTAGTCCACATTAACCCGTGTAAAATCCAAGTTTATTGGTTTGTAACTTTTCTTTTCTTTTTCTTTGACGACTCCTTAAACAGAATGGTTCTCACGAGTAGTCAAACTTGATTGCTATTAAAAAAAAAAAACTCTTATGCTAATTTAACTAGCGACAATTGACAAAGTGACTAGATTTGTATGCAAATCGAAATTGGATAGCTTGATTGTACCAAATTGAAGATGAATGATCAAATTTGAATGAAAATGGAGGTTGATGACCTAATTGCTCATGTACAACTCTATCCAAAGTTAGATAACCCACTCGTCCACATTAACCCGTGTAATATCCAAGTTTATTGGTTTGTAACTTTTCTTTTCCCTTGATGACTCCTTAAAATTTGGATTTTATTATTCAAAATTAACCAAAATGGTTCTCACAAGTCGTCGGACTTGATTGCTCAAAAAGAAAAAATCATATTTGATGAAGATTAAAATCAATTTTTCTAAAAAAAAAATTGATAAAAAGTGATAAAATGTGTGGTTAAAAAAATGTGAGACCATAAAATATGTTATTAAAATTAATTATTGATTTTAACTTAGATTAAAATCCGAATTTTAATCAGCTGCGTCACTTCACATTAGTTTAACCGCAAAGCCTTATTTTATAAAGCCCCGAACAAAAGTAAGTTACATTTGTAGGACTAAACTGTTCTTAGTGGTAATTACACAAAACCCTACTTTTCAAGATTCAAGTTCAAATATCAGATTTTAAGTTTTAATGTTCAAAAATCAGATTTTTATATATAGATACAAGTTTTCTATATTTAATTAAATATTAATAAAAATATTATAAAAATTAAATTATATAATATATCAAACCCTAATTCATTTTTAATCTACACTTTCTCTCACTATTTTCTCTCACCGTCTCCAACCGCCGCTCCCTTCCTCTCCCCTCTCCTCTCCCTCCCCAACCCATCCCCTCGCCGGAAACCGCTCCCTTCCTCTCCCCTCTCATCTCCCCTCCCCAACCCCTCCCCTCGCCGGAAACCAGCAGCGAAATCGCTGCTGATTTCCCAGCAGCGGCTTCGCTGCTGTCCAGCAGCGATTTCAGGGGACGGGGTGGCGGGGTCGTGGTGGCGGTGGGGGATTTGGGAGTTGTGATTTGTTGGTGTGATTGGTGGCGGTTTTGTATATTTTTTTGGTAGATCTGGCGACGGTGTGGCGTGGTGGTGCTGTGGGTATGGTGTGTTTTGTGCGTTGGTGATGTTTGCGTAGGTGGTGGAGGTCGTGATGCTGGTGTCCGTGGTGTAAACGGAGATGGAGGTGGTGCGATATTGTTGGTGATGAAGATTGTGACCTGGACTGTGAGTTGTGACGTGTGTTGTGACCTGGGCTGTGAACTTGTGACGTTCGTTGTGACCTGGGCTGCGAACTTGTGACTTTGGCGGTGGAGTTGATTGTTTGTGGCGATGTTGTTGTTGGCGTTGGTGGTGTCGTCACACAGTGGCCGCAAGTGGCGGTGGAGACATTGGAGGGAGTGGTGGTATGTGACCCATTAGTTGACCCGTGACCAACTATTTGGTCACCTGTGACCAATTATTTAACTGTGACCCTTAAATTTCGATAATCTGCGACCTTAAAATTCGAACTGTGACTCACAATTGATTAAGTTGTGACTGAGAAATTAATCTATAACCAATAAAATTCTTGATTTGTGCCCCAAAAATAAACTGTGACCAATATGAGTTGTTAAGGTCACAAGTTTGAGTTCACAAGTCACGGTCATTTTTTATTGGTCACAAATCGATATAGACAGGTCACAGATGAATATGATCAATTAATTTGGAAGTCTGTGACCGTTTGACCTATAAATTTTGATCCGTGACCAATTAATTTTGAAATATGTGACCATCGAATTACTTGTGACCAGTATTGTGACCATTTGAAAATAACCCGTGACTATTAATAAAAATGTGAGACGTGAGACTTATCATGTTATCAATCATTATAAATAAATAACCATGCATTGTGACTTGTGACCTGAGTTGTGACTTGTGACTTATGACTTGTGACCCGGACTGTGACCATACATCAGGCAAGCTGTGACCATCAATGGTCATCGGAATCGGAACAGTCGCCTGAATCGGAGTAGTCGACGGAATAGTCGTCGGAATCGGAACAGTCGCCGGAATGGAGTAGTTGCCGGAATAGTCGACGGAATGGTCGCCGGAAAATTCGCCGGAATGGTCGCCGGAATAGTCGTCGGAATCGGAGTAGTCGCCGGAGCGGTGGAGTGGTGGAAGTGGATGGGTATATATATATATATATATATGTGTGTATGTATAGATCAAAAATCTGATTTTTGAAATGTAAAAGTTGTTTTCTTATTTTTGAAATAGGGTAAACTTAAAGTGGGATTTATGAATTTTTCCCCTGTTCTTATCCCTAATTGCAAGTCTTTTTCAAGTGGCCATGTTTAGGTACCTTGTCAAAGTTGCCTCAAGGCCTTCGAGAGAGAGTGCCAAGTCTTCCCTTTCTCATTCAAACTTTTCCTCCCACTATTGTAACTTAACATTTGACATGTTTCGGAATATTTTTGGCTGAACTTAAAAAACTTGCTTAATAGAACAATTTTCAATTACACATTGACTCAATAAAACAATTTTGTACGTGGATCAGTAACTTTTTCGTACTTTTCAACCACACATTCTGGAAAAAAAGTAAATAAAAATAAATAAATAAATCACTTCCCACAAAATGTATTATAGAAAATCTAGATAAAACAGACCCTAAGTAAATACGTAAATTTCTAGAATGAATAACCTTTTTTGTTGGTGAAACTTAAAATTAAAGTTACTTCATCCAAAAATAACATTTGCATTATTATCAAAATAAGTCACATTTTCTACTTATAAGCAAGAAAAAAAATAACATATCCAAACACATTTAGAAACAACTATTTACTTACTTTAAAGCACTTCACAACTTTAAGTACCCGCTCTCCTCTGATGTCACATGTAATAAACAAGAAAGAAAGACTGAAAATCAAAGTAACAAAATGGAATGGAATTACACCAATGAGAAATCACCCATAGCAATCAGCAAATCAATATATACTAGGTTGTGTATCGAGCAAATACATGTGGTTCTTGTGATACTAAGTTAACTCTTAAGTGGGATTTCTACAACAGAAACTTCGAAAGAGTAATTAAGAATTCTAGAGGCAAGTTTTGGAACAATGAAAACCGGAATTTCAGGATTGTATTAAATAATGCTATCCTAAATCCTTGTAGCAGTTAGCTAGGGGATTCACCCTCGACTGTTTCTTTGGTTGATGCCTGAACATGGGAGTTTTTGAATTCCTCCAACTGCAAAAGAATTTATGGAAAGATGAGGAAAAGTGATTACGAGGTGCAGGATATTCAGAAATAATGGAAGCACAAAATCTTATCTAATCTGTGATTTTAAAAATTCTACACAATGCCCTCGACATTCAAGTTCGATAGCTTGTGTTTATTTGCATGACGGAAATTTGTCAGAAACCTTCCACGAATATTCAATTTGGATGTGATTTACATGCAACATCACTACCATATTTCATAACGGTCCATTAGTCCTCCAAGAGACCCCAAATTAAATAAATACATAGAAATGGACAAACTTATAAAGAAATTCAAGCAAGGCGAATAACTTTAGATTCTCACTGATCTGTTAACTGAAACTTCATCTGATTTTGGCAACTTGAATGAGAAGTAGATAACTAATAGGTATTTCCCTCTATGAAAACAAATTTATGTGAACAGAAAGATATGGATTTTTTTTATTTTTTTTTTTTCAAAAAAGACCATTCTAATGAGCTAAAAGTAACAAAGCCCGACCATGTTAAAGAGCTTGCAAGAGTAGAAAATTCTGCAATGGATTCTCAAGTAGCATTTTGGTTGCATTAAAATCATTGACCAAAAGAAAGAAAATTACTCTCAGACTCTTACAAGCTGCAACAAATAACTGCAGCAGAAAATTAAACAAATTAAGGGCTTGTTTGGTACAAATTAAAATCAGATTTTAATATATGTTAAATTCAAACAATCAATATTAACCACATCTTTCATGTGTCCCACACATTTAAAAAACTTCTATCATAATCTACTAAAAATCTAATTTTAATCCCCACCAAACACCACCCAAGTCATACCTCCTGGCATTTTTCTTGGTGCGCAGCTAAAAGCTCATTGTGTCGTATCTGTAATTCAGACATTTCCGCTTGCAACTTTTCATAGTCAGACAGACTCGGACCACCTAATTTTTGTTGGATGAACCTGTCAACACAGAAATATTAGTTGGTATTCATTATATTTATATGATTATTGCTTCAACAAAATTATTTTAAGTGAGAGTATATGTCACGAAAGATGCATATATGTAACAAACAGGTGTAGGACAACTAAGAAATGGAATGGATGAGGAGGTAACTCTTTCCCCTGGTCACATCGAAATGCCATAGGTTCTTTCTTGTCTTTTGGCCAAATTACCAACATCACATGAAACACATTTGACTCTTAAAACTACACCTGGACTAATCTTATCTTTCAGGCATTTTTGCACCATATTGATACTAGAAAAACAAGAAAAAACAATGATTTTGGGTTGCTTGTGATATACTCACTCAACAGCTGAGGAAGGCTTGTCGTTCTGTTCGTATAGAGCAACGAGCACTACAATGAAGAGAACATTTTTATCAAGGGGAACACGTTGAGAAAAAGAAATTGTAATAACACTAATTTAAATCAAAATAAAGGTTAAAATAATTGCAACCTTTTGTCAGAGCATCAAGAACTCCACTGGATTCTAAGTACTTTCTAAACGCTTCCTTCTTGGCTTCCTTTTCCTGTCAAAAGACTTGAATGATGAAAACAACATGGGAAATTTTGAAAACGGAAAGAAAGAAAGAATTGTGTTTGAATATCAAGGAACAGAATACGGAAGAGAAAGAGAAATGAAAAATTAGCGATCAAGTTAATTTAGATCAAGTGCCAATTGAACGCTACATATTTAGATAATACTTGAATCTCCGTTATATACTGCTCACGTAGTGTTATGCAAGCATATTGGATCACTAGACAGTGAGGATCACTGTCTTAGCAAAATATCACCATGAGTTTTCATCTATGGATCAAATGATTGGCATGAAAAAAAACTAAGAAACTAACCCTTAAAGAATGAACGCGTCTTAATGCATACTCCTATGAGTCATCTCATCAAGGTAATTGCCAATGTATTAAATTTAGTAAATAAAAGACAGGCTACATTTAAGTAGATATAGGATTACTTGTCTATATATCACAAGTTGCGAGGATCTCAGTAAAGTTCAAAATTTTACAAGTTGATTTAGCCCATCTCCCACCCCACCCCAAAAGAAAAAAAAAGGGATTTCTTTAGACCACACTGTGCCCTTCTCATCATAGTCCAACTCCCAAGTCCATTCATGATAAGCCACTGTGCTTTTACCTTTAGTGATGTCATCTAAATAATGATCAAACTGGAGATTCACCTGTGGACTGTGTTGAGGCTGAGGCTGCCAAGTCATATAAAACCCAAACCAACATGTTGTTTTGACAAGGACAAACACTTACTTTCTGACATTCATCTAGTTGACATAATCGAGTTGGTTACTGACGAATTTCCTATCAAAATTAATTCTCACAAATGTGCTAAAATGTTCCGGCAAAAATTACTACCAGCATATGAAAAATTTATACAAGGCATTTTACCTATTTCTAACTGTAGGGTAATACTCGTAACATTTGCTACTGAAAACCTACATTAGGTAGGTACTTAGTAATAGGGCTTGTACATTTAAATATTTTTTATGATGTGTAACAATGTAAACTAAGCAAATTTCAAGAGAACAAATATATCATAATCAACAGCAAATTTAGGATTGAAGCACCTGACCAAAGTGAAGAATGCCTACATAGCATTTGACTCTCCACCCTCAATAAAATATTAACTAAATGATTCAAAAGTTTCAAGTTAAGGTGAACACCCCCTGTTTCCTTATAGAATATATAAAATGAAGAACAAATAATGTTAAAGTACAAAGTTTTCCAAAAAAATCAATTCCATTTTTCATTTTATGCCAAATCTATCGATATTAAAAATGTGTCCTATAAACTATTGTATAGAAATGCCTTTTTTCTTGAATGCAGTGAAATTTAATCATTATTTTAACACAAAAGGCAAACTTAGTAACAGAAAAATAAAAGGATAAAATTTTCCATTTTGTTTCTGAAAAACTAAAGAGAAATTTCCAATTTATGTCCCCTATGTAAATGGTTGTAGATACAAAACCCAAAATTGCAACAAATACTGAAATACCATGTATCAATACTTTTAAGCCCTTAGCACAGCAACTAAAATGGAAGACGCCTTACACTTCAGCTACCGCAAGACAAAGAGAACATACCAAAACCTAATCCAAAGCATAATCCACAGAATTCAGGCAACAAGAAATGTGCCCGTAAGTATATATTCAATCAAATAAATAAAACTGCAAACACATGTTGTAAAATTTAAGATTCAATAAATCTTGCTCCGAATGATCCCATTCACAAAATGATATCCGTCTTTCATACGCTAACAATATTTCTCCCTCCTCAAAATCATAACATTATATAAAAATAAAAGTTGAAACTTGAATAGATGATTTAAATAAATAAATCTGTATCCATCTTGATCTATAATGCTGCAGACTTCGATTTATAGCAATCAACTAAATTGAGATCAATTGATTAGGAGGGACCGTAACTTACCATCTTCTTCCAATTGCAATTGTGACTTCAATTTGCAGCAATCGATACTGGACGAGACCCTCTATATGTGTGAGAGGAGGGGGAGAGAGAGATTGGTAATATGCTATCTTTTGGTAAATATAATTTTCATATATAAACTATTGCAAAATCGTTGAATTGGCAATTTTTTTAAAATGACCTAATTAATACACGTATAATATAACATCTTCACATAAACTCTTTATTTTTAAAAACTATCTCGATCATTAAAAAAATAAAAATGAATATATATATATATTTAAATTTAAAGAATAATATTTTTATACACTCAACCGTACTCTTTATTTTAGTTTTTCAACAACCATTTATTACTTTTTCTTCGTTTTCTGTTAAATTATAATATCAATAGCTAAAATATTCAATATAATATGCATAGTTTAAGTAGAAGAGCGTTGAAACTTACCGTTTCATTAAATGTAATTATATAGAATACAAATAGAGAGTGAGTTTGGAATATTTCACTACAATATATAAAAGAGACAAGTTTATTCCACTGTTCATATGACATCATTTATGACGTAATGCTGACGTCATGAAACGTTAAGATTTTTTAACATAACACGTTTTCTCGACTTGATTTTCCATTCTTTTGCTGTATATTTCACTGTTTAATGTCTTCTTTGAGGTTGTATATCTACTCTAAGACTGTTTTCTTCTTTTGCCTTTTATGTATCAATAATAATGCTACCGCTTTCACATCTCATTAATCTTAATCTGTAATTATTTCTGAGTAGATATGGTGAGTTTTTTATTCATTCTCTTTATGTATTCTTTATTTTTGCTTATGTCTTCATCAGTTGAAGTTGTTCGCACGCATTTTTTGTGAGAATGTGTGCTTAACTTAGCTTTGCGAATTATATGGTTTGCTTTATTTTCATGATGTTGCCACACTGATCTCATAATTAAAGTAAATTAGTAGCGGTCATAAACTCAGAAAATTGGATTTTTGCTATTTTGATTTCATTAGATTCGACACCTTCATGGAAATGTTGAATGTTGGAGGATTTTGATTAATTTCTGAAAATTTATCATTTATCATCGTTCAATTTACCCATTCGTTTAAAAAAAATCATGTCTCTCTCCATGCAGCACAACGCGCACGGCCTCTTTTTTTTTTCCAGTTTTCCCTTCCTTTCTTCTTCACTTTTTCCTTTTTCTTTTTTTCTTTTACCTTGGAACCTATTTTCTTGGTGTCATAGGTTTGTGTTAGGGATAATAATGGTTCTAGGATTCATGTGTGGCCATGTACAAGTAGCAAGATCATTTTGTTAGTATCTCTTGCAAAGCAAATATTTATTGGACATGCATTCAAATCTAAGCACGCTTACTATGAAATAGGTTAGTCATGTTAGTTGTAGCCCAATTGGTTTTAATTTTTGTAAAACACATTTTTATCTAAACTTATTTTTAATCATATATTTTATGAAATTCGTAATTTTTATCAATTTTTCAACCACACATTTCATTATCTTTTATCAAAATTTACTAAAAATTTAATTTTTTTATCCAAACCATAAGGGGCATAGTATCCTCGTCACATGAGGTAATTATATGAAGAAATCGAATTATGTATGAATCAACTAGCCCTCTTCAACAAAGAAATAAAGTGTAGTTGATGTGATTGACTCATGATTAACCTATTTTAGCATTTATTTCATCTTTTTTGTAATGGGTGATTAAATTATCACCGGATATGAACACAATCTCAAAAATTAATCTTATCTAGGATCATTTTATGAAAGATTAATTGTACTGATGGTCACCAAACTTTCATCATAACTGTGATTAGGTCACTAAACTTTAATTAGCAACAATCAGGTAACTTAACTTCAAGTAGATCACTTTGTTAGTCCTACTGCTATAGAAACTAATGTTTGTATATGTGGCAATCCACGTGGATATTTTTGCACTTATATCGGGCCTTTGAATACAGACATTTAGAAGTTCTTATGATTAATTATGGTCTAATCTTTTGTATATTTTGTTTGTTATGTAAAAATTGATGATTGGAAATGAAATTAGAACAATTAAGCAAAAAGGGCAAAAAATGAGGATTTCCAAAGCTCGGGGACCTATTGCAAATAACCATAGGTGATTCAAACTACAAAACGACGATTGATCACATAGGACCAGAATGCAATTAGAAGTCAAAAGAGTGAATCATTGAAATATAATCAAAATCTTTTCACCAATTTAGATTTTCAACAATATATTGAGCCATTTTTCGCATATTAAACGCTCAAGTTGGAAAATTTATATTTGTACAATAATTGTATCCTTTTGTGTTAGTTTTTCAATCATTTTGAATCACCTAAATCGGATATTGACAAAATAAAGTTATGACAAAAATGTTAATGGCTGCGCAGGAACATAACAATGCACGACGCGAAGACAATGTTTCTTATTTGATTGGAATGCTTTTGAAACTTTAATTTGAACGTGTTTCTTATCCTAATTTCACTTTATATAAATCAAGAGCATGGGAAAACATTCAAGAGACCTCTCATATCATATTAAACATCAATTATTGAAATCAAATGGAGACAAAATCATTAATCTTTGAAGAGAATTAAGAGGAAATTATAGGATTTATATCAGTTGAAGATCCAACTTTAGTTTTTGGGCTATGAAGGGAAGATACAATGTGATTCAATTAAAAAACCATTGAACAGACTCAAGAATTTCAAGATTAATCTCCTCTTTTCCTTCATCTATCAAAAAATCGGGTGATATTCTACAAAATAATCATGATTTCTTGTAATTTTGCAATTTTAAGCTAGATTCTCATTTACTAAGCGAAACTTTATTATGAAGTTTATAATATAATTTTAATTTTCCTACGCCAAATATGTGTTTATTCTTGAATGATTGTTATAGAACATAATAGTTTTTAATTAATTAGCAACTAATTAAATTGTTGTGTGAATTTTATTGTTATCAAGAGAGACAATAGGATGGATAGATAGTACGTTATAATAATTATTGTGAGATCCAATAGAGAATAGAAATGTACATTTCTGGTGTTCTTCCAAACACAACTGTCAAGGTGCCTATTTTGAAAGTTGTTGGTTGCGAAACTGGTGTTGAATGTGATATATCAGTTGAAAATTCAACCTAAATGGAATTGAGTTCCCAGATTATCCACCTTATTTCTTCAATCGATGAAAGGTCAAAAAAGCTAAACACAGTGTTAAAGTTTGCCTTCATTCTATTATACATCTATGAAATAATTTGTCGTTTTAACAAAAATCTTTTCTAAAATTCTAACGGTAAAAATAAGTTTCAAGTACGATATTTAATAAGCTATAAATATTGTATTCAATAAGCTACAAATTTTAATACTTTATTTTCAAAATTATTCAAATCACGCCTAAATTGATTGATCATTAACTAGTAAAAAAACACGTTAAATAAAAGAGAAGAGTTCACAAACCAGACATTAAGTTTCACAATTGCAAAAATCAGGTATTAAGTTTAAAAATGCAAAACTCAAGCATTTAGTTAATTAATTAAAATTAATTATTATTTAAATATAAAAAATTAACAATTATACAATTAATGGTCACATGTACATAATTATAGGTTACAACTTATTTATTAATAACGTATTATTAAATTAATTGATCACGGATTATTTCGATATCACAAATAAATATGTTTATTCATCACAGTTTATTTCATATATCAAAAAATCATATGTTACAGTTTATCTATCAGTCACATAATTTCAAATTTGTTGGCCACAAATGATTTTTTAGTTACAAATTATCAAATTTTAAAGTCACAATTTAATGGTTAGTCACAATAAACCAAATAGTTGATCACATACACCAAACATCCCGATCCCGATCTACCACCAATAATTGTCACAAATGATACCCCACCATTCCCACCAACAACACAACAAACAACACCACCACCACCACCGAAACGCACCACGAACAACTACCTCCACCACCAACAGAAACGCACCACCAACGCCATCGCCACAACCACGTCATCACAGCCACAACCACCATCACTGCCATCGCCACCAAAAATACCTGCACGACTATTATCCAACCACCAACACCACTACCACACTACAACAAGCACCACTAAAACACAACAATTTGCAAAAAAAAAAACATTAAAAAAAGGAAAACCACAAATCTTCCTCCACCACGGCTGGCTCATGTCTTCTGGTTTGGGCTTTAGATCTGGTGAATCTAAATGAGCTACAGAATAGGCGAGGGTCTGATGAAGCCACAACGGTGGTCCTGTGCGAGTGACCATCCACTGCACGTGACGGTCCTACAAGCGGCTACACTACGACAGTGATAAATGGTCGTTATTTTCTGAGGCGACGACGGGTACACCGTCGGACAACGCTGCTGCGAGTTCGCAGTAGCCTCATCATCGTCTTTCGCACACACAGCACCGCTTCTACAACAGTTTCATCGTGCAGTGAAACGAGGGGTTCAGGTGCTGGATGAGGGGGTGGGTGCAGCGTCGGAATAGTTAGGGTTAGGGGTGGGAAAGGTTGAGAGAGTCGAGACTGAGAAGAAAAAGAGGGAGATGGAGATGATTGTATAATTATGGTTTGTATAAAAATGAAATACCTGATTTTTGAAAAGTCAAACTTGATATCTGAAATTTGAAATTGAATTTTGAAAACACTGATTTTTTTGTAATTTTCACTAAATAAAATATGAAAAAAGCCATATATATATATTTTTTTTTTAAAAAGTAAAATGAAGAGTCAAAATAGGATGCTCTTTCTAAATAAAGAATCTATTTTTAAGATGCTTTAATATAAAAAGTCAAACTCATTCTTTGTTTTATAAAAAAATAAAATAAAATAATCTCTTGTAATCTAATTTCAAGCTTTGACTCTATAAAGTAAAAAGTTATCTCACAACCTCTTGAAATACTTTTAACTGATATGTTTAATCGCCTAGGTTTTATATAAAATAATCTCTTGTAATCTAATTTCAAGCTTTGACTCTATAAAGTAGAAAGTTATCTCACAACCTCTTGAAATTCTTTTAACTGATATGTTTAATCGCCTAGGTTTTATATATACTATTAACAGGATAAAGGAATTTAAAAATGGTTCAAAATATCTTTAGTTATTCATACCATGGGAGAAAATCTCTAATGGTTGTCCGTGATTATCAGGTTTGCAGCTTGTTTGGTAATCATTAAAATCCAATTAAAATTGAAAATATGGTCGTTATTGGGTCTCATTCATCTATTAAAAGTCAACTATAATGGCTAGTTTTTCAATTTTAATCCGATTTTAATCTGTACCAAACAGGCTCTTGATATGTCATTGAAATCATTGATTTTCAAAGGAAACGACGGAAAAGAAACAACGTTAAAATACAATGAATTGTGTGATATCGTAAAACAATATTTAGCCCCTATTTCGGCTCCATTTTTAGTCCCTGTTTGAGCCACATTAAAATTTTTATTCTCATTCTTTTACTCATTTTCAACCAAGCATTCTTCAATAAAATAATATTTTTCATCACATTAATAACTTTCCATTCTTTTTCACCCACACATTTTCTATCAATCTACTATTCCAAAATACATTTTTCCAAAAAAATGTGGCTCAAGCACACCCTATCGAAAAAATATGTTTTGGAATAGTGATTTTTTTAATAATGTATGGTTAAAAAGAAGAAAAAAATTTGAGTTTACGCGTAATATTATTTTATTAGCGGTGTGTAATAAAAAAAAAAAAGAGAGAAAAATGTAACGGACTTAATATAATGGTGGCTATTTACAGAGGCCATTCCTACTTAATTAACAAATGAAAAAAATAAATCCTACTTAAGCATATAAATATTGTAAGAGAATATTTCGTTTTTGCTATTGAAAAAGCACAACTTTATACTATGTTTATATTTCAATAGTATTATACTAGTTCCTAAAGAAAGTAGTTTTATAAGATGCACTTCTAATCTCTGTACATTTTAAAAATTTTAAATAATATTTGTTGTTACTTAACAATGTAGTAATAATCCATCATCATATTACTTATCATTGAAAAGCACGACATTACAAATTTCAATATTGAACTATTGCTCCTGGAAATGGAACAAAAGCAAAGAGGAAAATTAAAAATAAAAAAGAAAATAGATAGAAAGCTTACAAACCGTGGTTAAATTCATTTAGAATGTTTTCATGGTTAAATAGAGTCAATTTGCAAAATACAGGGAAAAAAGGTTGCCAAAGCCCACGGCATCACAATTACTGTATACTTGATAAACAATCCAATACTGTTTTTTTTACAGTTGCTATGAGACAAGCTTCAACAATCTAAGAAAACAAAACCAACCCAAAGAAGAAGCCTAGATATAACTGCTATGGCTTGTACTGTAAAAAAGGCTAAAATTCTGTATCGTCCTATACTGCATACCAAATGTGCTCTAAATTACTTACATTGTCATTTCAACTTGAATTCATCCAGTTCAACACAAATCGGTAATCAGGCCAGTAGAAAGTCTCGAGTAGAATCTGGACTAGCAAGAAGATCAAAAGGTTTGCCTATGGAATCTTTCAAAATAGTGATTTGGCCTTCTTTCAAGAGTACATCTTCGTCAAGGGTCTCTATCTTCTTTTTCAACATATTGATCTCAGAATTCAGTAACATGTTCTTCTCACTGTATTGCTTAATCTCCTCCCACATTAAATCCCTCTCTTCAGATAATTTTGGTAGTATCCCCCCGGCAATTGTTAGTTCTTTCTTACATTCTTGTAAATCAGTCTGAAGCTGATTAATAATATCGTCTTTCTTCATCACCTGCAAACAAGAACAAAATTAACATGGAAATAATAGCAGACAACTGAGGGCAGTGTTTTCAAAATTTGAAAAGCAAAAGGGATAGCATCAAATTTATCATTTATTGCAGAATATGCAAAAAAAATCCAAGCGGGCATAATCGTTATGTACTCTCTTGACCATCTGTACTATTTCACTTTTTAATTACAGAGACTATCAAAGTTTTCCACACTTCCATCTCTTCATGTTTCTCCAAAAACAAGATTTTATGACTTCTCTAGTAAAACAACTTTGCTTCTTAATCTAACTGAATTAGTGTCTGATCTTTCAAATGATTCTTATTTCTGTCAGCAAAAGCATATAATATCAGCTTTACAATACCTATGTATTTCGTCTTTGAATTGTTTTTCAATACATTGAGATCAAACTTTTAATAAAATCGACTTTATGTCATCTGGGTTAGCATTCCACTGTACGTGTCGCGGAATGGAATGTATCTTTGCAAGGAACATACAGTCTTGCTAATTCAACACAATGGCAGAAAATGGGAATAATGTTCATTCCAAAGAATATCAAGAGTTAACAAATGAGAATACTCAAAAAATTTATCAATATTCAATTATTTCAGCTGACCCTGGTATATCTTAAGTAAGCTACTCCGGAGCTTCGCCTCGAATTTATAGCTCAATAGCCCATTCATGCATGGAAAGTGAGGTCGTCTCAATTCCACTCTGTTAACCTGAAATTAGGTTAGTTGACCCAAATTGGAGTATAACATATTTGGGCCTTATGATGGTCCTCAAAAGCTATGTAGACCCAATCCTTTTGGGCTTATAATGGTCCCTAAAGCTATGTGGATCCAATCCTTTCGGGCCATTGACGCCTTGTAATGTTTTGATCTTTAGTTTATGGGACAAACATTAGATGAGGTAATTGTACCACTGGCGCCACAATTACATTTTTTATGCATTATACGGAAGATGAAAACCTCTACGTAGTAATATAGGCCATAAATCATATAGTTCTTTCTTATTGTCAAATTACCTGCCGCTTTTAGGGGATTTGAATAGTTTTTTTTTCAAACTACTGAAGATCCAAAGGACATCAAGTTAACAAATTCTGCTGCCACTAAGCTTCTACTAAGTAATCAAGTGTCCTCAATTTAATCCATATCTGTCAATTTTATGGACATCAGTATAGATTTAAAACAATTCTACCAGACGTAATATTTGCACATGAAGACCTTTAAAGCTGGAAGAAAGAAGGAAAGTGGTAAACTTCCAAATTGACGAGTTTAAATCAAGTTGTTTCAAACTTTAATTTCCATCTACATAATTTCTTTCATGTGCTCAAGTTTTCATATTGACATTTATACCTCACCACTCCAATGTAAGGCAAAACAAGAGGAAATTTGTAATGTCTGTAGTCATTATCTGCTACAAATCTTCGGTAGGAGTTCATCTCAACTCTTCCCAATTACTTTTTCAAATATGTTCTTTATTATGGTAATAAAAATTTCACATTCAAGGTTTTAAGAATTGACCATCCAACATGATGTGGCATAGAGGGAACTACTGCATGCAGACAAACAACATATCTTTAAGTAGGCAAGATTAGAATCAAGAATCAAAATTCAATCAGATAACAAATGAAACCATATACAAAACTGCAAAGAATAAGATAAGCTCATAGATATTATACCCCTGTTTGGTACAAATTCTTTAAAACTCATTTTCAACCATACATTCCCCCAATAAATAATTTTGTACGTAGACCCAGAATTTTTCCTACATTTTAACCACACATTCTTCCAAAAAATCATTTTTTACAAAATCTATTCTCATAAAATTTACATCAAATAGACTGTATAATTTTGCATGCAGAAGAAATAATAATATTTTGGACTTACCTGAAGTTCAAGATCTTTCATCTTGTGGTTTACACAAGAAAAATTATCCAATGCATTCTGCACTTCGCATTTGAGAATGTCATTACCTCTGACTGCTGCAGCCAGCTCAGCCTGAAGTTGTTCCATATCGAGCTCTTTGGAATAAAGTTTCTCACGTAACAAACTTGTCAATAAGGTCTCTGCTTTTAACTCAGATCGGATTATCTCCTGTGCAAGATATTTGTATATTTATAAAATTCATATTGAAAACATGCAAACTAGAGTGAAAATTAAATTTAATTGTGGAACAAGTTAAAATATATAGGAATCAATCAACCTCTGATTTCCGATTATCTAGCTTATATGATTCATCATCCAGACTGGGTGATCGAGATTCCAGGGTAACTGGGCCAAGTGTCTCATGCAACTTTTTGGATCTTGCGTGCAGCACACCAGAGACAGTCTGCAAACTCCTTGTCAAGTTTTCATTGGCCTGCTCAAAACCTTGAAGCTTCATTTCGCATTCAAGAATAAATTGGCAATCTAAACCTGTCTCAGAACCTCGCCCACTTTTCAGTGTGCATCTTTCATTGGCTTTAATATATTCAAGTAACTTCCCAGAAAGTTGGCTGCTCTCCATAAGAGATGGAAGAACTTGATTTAGCAAGAAGCTAATACGATTCTGCAGTTCTCGATCTAACTTAAAACTTGAAGTTGCACCATATTTCCCCCCATTTTTCAGACGATTTAGTAGATCTATGTTCTCACGCCTAAGTGAATCAACTTCAAGCCCATAAGATTCCACCTCCTTTCTCAGGGCATGCTCCACTCCAGTCAGCCTCATATGTTCCACTTGCAGCTTCGCCAACTCAAAATCACAGTTCTCTAAAGAAACTTTCTTTTGAAGATCTTCACAAAGCACTCGCAATCCATCGATTGTTTTCTCTTGATCTCTACAGGTCCTTTGCAGTCTACTGATAGATCTGTGCATATCCTTGCACTCAACAGCTTTCGCCTCATAGTTTCTTTGGAAGCAATCTCGATCTTCTTCTGCTGCTCTAAATTTTTCTTGCAGTTCAATAAGATTTTTCTGTAAATATTGTTTCTCTTCTCTAGCTTCATTGACTTGAGTTGTTATGCTCTCAAGCTGTTCCTCTGAATTTGTAATTCTGGTTCTAGTATCCATTTCCCTTTCACTGAAGGAAGATACTTCCCTTTGAAGGGAAACATTTTTCTCTGCAAGCTCCCTAACCCTCTCTCGAAGCCTGTGTTCTTCAGACTGGTATTTTTCAAGTTTGTGGGACCACTCAATTGATCTCCTGTCCAATTCCTTTTCAAGTGCCAACTGTAACTCATGCTTTTCCTTCTCCAATCTTCGGGTCTGTGTGCTTAACTCTGCCCTTGCTACTTTGAGCTCTTCCCTAAATAAGGCCTTTTCAGCTATCCGATCCTGTAAGACAGCTGAAACCTCTACTGCCATTTTTACCTTTTCCTCTGTTAGGCTTCTGATTATCTGAATCAACACTGGCTTATTACACCCTCTGACCAGAATAAAATTTTCGTGTTCAAGTTCTTCTGAGACGTATGCAGCATGGTCCTCAGCTTCCTTGAATTTTCTAAAAAGTTCTATATCTGTGTCGTCTATAGCCTCGACATTTAGGGCAAACCCATCTTTACCACCGAAAGAAGTCTCTTTCTCGGAGAATCCAAAAGTTTCTTCATGATGATATCCATCATTAGTCTCAGGATGCCTGTCTAGTGTGCAGTTATTTGGAGAAACGTCATCAGAATTCGCATTGGAACTTTCATTGATCGTTCTGCTATAGATATCATCTATAGTGATAGGGGTATCTGAGTCATATTCTTTTGACCTAATCTTAGACAAAAATCGAGATTGGGTAAGTCGCTCGACCACATCCTTTGCAAGTTTTCTAGGGGATTCACGGCAAAAGCTATTCTCCTCCCAATCTCCAGATGATAACTGAAGCTGAAATACTTTTGCTTCTCCGAAGGATTGAGATTTTGGTTTCTGTTTTCTTCCATCATTTGGCGAAATAGGTGCCGGGCACTGAACTCTTGGTGGCCGCATTCGCCCTGAGTTCCCATTGTCAATGTGAGTTCTCGTGGAAAAATAGCTCTTTGAAGCACTCGTGTCCATTTGTTGTTCCCCATCTATGTAACGATCCAAAACTTTATTTGATACATTACTGGTTGCCTCAGATATTTCCGAATGTGCTCTCGACGCAACACTAACAGATTTCCCCACTCTCTGTCCATTTCGAATCATACCCATTTCAGAGAAATTTGCCCGGGTTTGTCTCTCAGGAGTATGGCAACTGAATCAAACAACAATTGCAACAATCAACCCCAAAAAGAAACAAATGTTTACATTGCCACAGATTTGAAAAACTGAAAACTACATAAAAGAAATACAACTTTAAAGCCATGACAACAGGATTACAATTGCTTACCGAGTGGAATGTTGACCAGATTGCCTGTGTGAATTACTGATACTGCTAGGAGAGCAACCTTGATCGCCAAAATTCCCATAGTGTAGGGATCCAGATGAACATGAAAGGCTTCTTCTAAGACCAGGAGCAGGACCAAAAACCTGATTTTCCAAGCCATGTTTTTCTTTTCTGGGATTGTCAATACGTTCTGTTGGTCTCTCCCAGTAGACTTGCTTATCTGTTGATGGTGGTGAGACTTGATTACTATTTCTGCTGTTAGACACATTTGATCTAAATGAAAAGAGCTTCTTCATCTCTGTGTCTTCAGCTCCAACCGCTAATATTTATCATGAGAATCACCAATAGATCTATATTGAAGAAAATATTGGAAGATTTACAAAGAGTACTAGAAGCGGAAACTAAATTTACAGAACAAATACTGAATGCATAATTTCATCAACACAACGTATATTCCTACAAGATATATGTGCAAAATGAAGACTATACGAAAGTCTAGACATTATTAAAACAAAGAAGCTCCACCAACTTCAATATTGATAAAGAAAACACCAGTTGTAGGCCAGAAGATGTATACATATGAGAAGCACAACTGTACAATAAAAAGAGGCTCAAGCAGCTTGATATGTTCACAACCTGTAACTTCTTGCTACAGTGCTACTACAGTACAATATGTGAGCTAAATAACTGAAAAGCATAATCCCAAATAATTAATAAATTCTTTTGTAAGTAAAGCATTGATTTCAGTGACCAACTTTACCGTTAGCAGGCATCATGAGACCCCTCTTGTATAAAAATATAATTAATCAATGTGTTTCTGACCCAAGATTAGAAAAATATTTGTGTTATGGGCTGTTTTTAGTGTCAATATGATTCCTGGGGCTTAAAGACCATCATACCCTCAATTCTTCTCATCTACCTAGTCTTTATACTCTCAAACACCACCTACACTTTTTTAGGAGCAGCTTGGTTTACAACTTATTTCACCAAACACTATTAGTTAGTTCTGAACATAAAGAAATAAATATATAAAACATTTTCCATTTCAAAAGGGAAATGTCAGTCTACTCAAAAATCACTCAAACCAAGAAAGATTAAGAAAATAACTGTAAATTAAAAACCCATTTCAGATTGGTAAACTATCTATCTTAAATTAAATATAAATCCCAAGATTGTTTCCTGAATATAATATTTCTTGAAATTTATCTTGCTCCAGAGCAAAACCACATTTCTAAAATCCTATAAAATTGCATTAAAAAGAAAAGAAAAACAGAGATTAAAATAGTGACTCACAAATTTATTAAATCGTTCTGAAAAAAAATAATGAAAACTTAAATACCAAGATTGTCTTCAGAAAAATGCTAATTTCTTGAAGTTATCCAACTCTAGTAAAACAGAATCATCTCTACTAAAAACACATTAAATTAATGAAAAAAAAATTAAAATAAAGACAAACAAATTGTTTTACTCTTCCTCTCCCAGCGATAAGCAACAAGGTGACCGTTAGAGACTATAATTTCAGCCTTCAGGGGTATACGAAGGATAGATACTGGAAAACCATAACTATCAGATTAATATTTCGAATATTATGAATCGAATCAAATTATCATTTTCAAAGTCAAGAAATTCCACGCTAAAGGCTGTACTAACCAATACGAGTCCAAAAATATTCCAACAATTTTAAATTAAAAAAAAAAATAAAAAAAACTTTCAATTAACGTATCCCAAAAACCCAGGAACACCGCATGTATAATATTTACATATTTCCATATTCACGTTTACATATATACAGATTGAGAGAGCATATAGAGTGAGAGAGTGAACAACCTCAAATTGGCGGCTGATTAAAATGTGAAAATTGTTGGTTGATCTTTCGAGAAATTGGAAAGAACAAAGTTAGAGAGAGAAATCCAAAGGTGTTTCCTTTTTTCTGTGTTGAATTGATGATACTCAATTACTCGCACTCACTCACTCACTCACTGAGGCTTGAGTGTAAAAAATTAATGAGAACGATAGGGGTAAATTTGTCAAAAACTGAAAAGTTTAAAATTTCGATGCCGCTTATAAGGCGAAAGGAGCGTTTTGCCTCTTGCCTTTTTTTCTTTGTGGGCCTCGGACGGCCTGACTATTCTTTCAGCCAATCTCGCTGGACATCGTTTTGACAATTTTTTTTAACGGTGGGAAGTGACACATTTTTCTACCCTTAATTTCAATAACAATTAAAAATGATTCATAGCAAAGATTTTTACATCTTATACAATATCAACGTTAATGTCTTGTATAGAATGTACAAATAGCATTTTCTTTTTTCAGCTTGTGGCAATGTGATCACGAACTTTTCTTTTTGCATGTCCCTAATTTATTAAAAGTATCTTAGCGTCATCTTTAACTCAACGAAAGTGTCGAAAGTCAAAAAGTCCATTTTCGTATAGAGTTTGTTTGATGTGAATTTTCCGAGTATAATTTTGTGAAAATATGTTTTTTTTTAAAAAAAAAAAATTTAATTGAAAAATGTATAATTGAAAATAAATTTTAAATAATTTCTATCTAATCGTGACATAATTCTAAATAGAGAGTTTGTTTGACATACATTATTTATGAATAATGCATTTTAGAATAATAGATTGATAAATAAAATGTGGTTAAAAATTAAGGAAAAATTTTGGATTTGCGTATAATATTATTTTATTAAAAATGTGTGGTTGAAAAGAAAAGTGCGAAAAATAAATTTTAAAAATAATGTGTACGAAACCAGGTTGATTCCAATACTATCTGGACAATTTGTGGCTAATTTGGGAATCATATTCAAAAGGACATGGTTAGCTGACTGAAATATCAATTATTGTTCTAAGAGCTATACTAGGTTTTCTCTATCTTTCAAACTGATAGGTTAAAGCAAATATTAGTTTTATTTAATCCATGTTTAGTCATATTTTTAAAATTTATTTTTAACCACACATTTTATGAATTCACAATTTTTATCAATTTTTTAAATATAATTTGCGTATAAAATTATTTTGGTCTGGTGCTCAGGCTAAGCATCAAATGCGTGGGGTTCAAACTCCTCAAGCAACATAAACCGCATCCTCAAGCCTCGATGATGGATGCACGGGGGATGCTAATGAATACAATTTAAGGGTGTGTTTGAGTCACATTATTTTGGAAGAATGTATTTTGTAATAGTAGATTGATGTAGAATGTATAGTTAAAAAAAAAGTTATTGATATTATGAAAAATATTATTTTATTAAAAAATGTATGGATGAAAATGAATAAAAGAATAAAAATGAGAAATTTTAATGTGACTCAAACAGTGCCTAAGTACAAGGAAAGACCTCAACTCTTGAGGTGCCTCCTTGGATAGTAGCATCATCGGGGTCCACTATATTAGACATTCGTGACGTCGAGCTTGTGTCCCTGACGTTCTCAAACGATTTCGGCCTTTTAATGGTCTCTCTTTTTCCAAAGTTCTCTAGCTTAGAAGGCTCCAACAACTATTGTAATGCCTCGAAAATTTTATATAAAAAAAATATTTGTTTCATATTTTTTTATAGTTTGAAAAGTTGAGGGTCTAAAGTTAAATATGTTTTAATTCTTATATTTTTGGGTCTAATAATTATATATTGATAGAGTGAGATTTAATATATCGATGTTGAACTCATTTTGTAGATTGTAATTAATTAGGATTCTTTGATTCAAGAAAAAGTTATTTTGGATAAAATCATATTAGGTTAAATCCGATTAAAAGAATATAAGGTTAAATGAAATATAAAGGAATTTGAAATATAATCTAAAACTCATTTTCCTCCTTTTCGGCTTTGATTAGAATAAATGTTAATTGAAATTTTAATTTAATTTTGATAATGATAATCTTTTTGTGATTTGGATAGAGTTTAATTGAAATCTTAATTTGATAAAGTTTAATAGTAATCATAATTCTATTATTTAAAATCAACTATTATCCAAATTCCTTGTATTGCACAGTTATTCAATTTTAGTTGCATACAAGCTCAATTGAGAATTTCAACTATAAATTTGATTACGCTCAAAGAATAACGCGGTAGTTGTAATACAGTTTTGGGGTATCGTATTCACAGAGAGATAGAAAATACACAAAAGATCAGGAAGAGTGAATTATTCTCTTCAATGTGTAGTGAAATTCAATGTTTGAAATATAAAATTAAAATAAAAAATTTGAGGCAGTGAAGCGTCGGAATTTCATCATTTGGATTTGATCGATCACATCAATTATTTATTTTATAACTCAATTAGATAGTTTTCATTCCAACTCTCTAATCGGATGATTTATCGTGAAAATCAATTTAATTCACAAATGTAACCCTAGAATCTAGACTTATGATATATTCGCACAATTTTATTGGAACAAGATCAAAGATCGACCATATACATCAAGCATAAGGTAGTAATCAATCCGTCAATAAAATAATATTTAGATTAAAATTCAACAATTATTTCAATCATTCAATAGAAAGAGCATGACTAGATTTATAAAGGACCTGATAAAAGT
>CAIGRF010283891.1:7708-29136 GCA_903798235.1 Fraxinus ornus | reverse complement strand
AGAGAGAGAGAGAGAGAGAGAGAGAGAGAGAGATAATAGTAGTACAAGAATGTTAGCCAAAAAATCATTTTTATCCTACCAATTTGTCTACTAAGTTATAAAAATAGAATAATAATATAATTTAGATATTATGGGATATTTTGTGACACAAAACAAATATCCCAAAATATCTATCATTAAAGCCATTGATAAATTGCACTACAAGTCCTTAAACTTTCTGGCATGTGCACTTTAGTCCCTATTTCACAATTTTGTACACATTTGGTCCTTTTCCTCCTCTTTTCGCTCGTTTTCCTTCTTTGTCGGGTCTTTGGCCTACAAAAGTAACAAATATACAATTATAAATAGAAATCTACTCAATTTTATCAATAATGAATTCCAAAAAAATGCCAAATAACACACTTATCAAGCATCAATTATGAAAAAGGAAAAATCTCCACACAATTCTTGTTGCGGGATGCTCAGGGGCATTAAGCATATAATTGAAGATTCAGGGAGTTGCGGAGAAAGGAAAGAGGCACAAAGGAATAGTGATGCAATGACACAAAGGACACGAAGAGATAAAGCTAAACAAAATAAAATTGTCAATCTGTAAAATCGAGTCAAATTGTGGATTTGAAACCATTGGTTTGGATTCACGTGGACTTGGTGAAGACTCGATTTAAATCGGATCAAATCGCTTAGATATTGTTTAATTTAGATTTCAATACTAAAAAATCATTTGAAATTTAACCAAGCTGGCTATACAAAATAAAAATAAAAATCCACTTAGTTTAAAGAATTTGATCCCAAGGGTTTGGGCTATCAGCAAGTAAATAAAGATTATATTGAATTAATGTAGTTGAATTTTGTTAACAATCATACTACATACACATAATGGTTGGTATAATCATTGACAAAATGTCACATGACAACCTATCATTTGATTATTTTAAACACAACCAATTTTTCCAACTTATCACACCTTGTCAACACCTATTATGCCAATCATTCGATCACATCTTTCGGGCAAAGTAACATGATTATTTTGTTAATGGATATGAGCAAAATTTTGTTTGCTTGATCTCCATTTTCTTAAAATTCATTTTTTTTTTCTAAATTTATTTTTAACCATACATTTTATATGACCACAACTTTTATCAATTTTTTAACCACATGTTTTACCAATTAATCAAAATCTGCAAAGACCTAACTATATATTCATCAACTTTTATCAAAATCAAACAAACTTCATGTTATTATCATAGCTTTAAGCTTGTATTAATAATAATGTACAGTAACATTTATGTCGAGAATTTACATTTAATGTATTGTATTGAGATTTTAAACAAAAAAATTTGTTTTACCTCGTTCGAAATATATTATTTTAAGTCACTAAGTAAACTGAGGTGTGAAAATTAAATCGAATCGCAAAAATGGTTTTGATTTGTTTTTGTGTGGTTTAAAAAATTTCAAACCGTTGTAAATGATTTGATCAGAAAATAGGTAAAAAAATTGATTAAATTGAAGAAGATGATCACACCACAAAAATGTAATGAAAAGAAAGTTGCATTTTAAGATATAAATTCAAAAAAGATATTTCAAATAAAAAATAATAATATTTTTAACCATATGTTTATAATTTATATTAAAATTTTGTCAAATAACCCATTGTTCATTTTAATAGTTTGCCCTAATCATTCTTGAATAAATTTACTTGTACATAATAAGTTACATAATAATTAAGATATACAGACGATATATCAAAAAAGGAGTGAGAAAGCTTTTTTTTTTTTTATTTGATTGATGAAATTCTGATCCAATATTATATTTCACAACATTATATATATGTATATTATTATTTATATGTAGTACAATCAATCAATGTACCTTAACAAATTCGTCTAGCCAAAGCACATTCCACGAGGCCATAGAAGAGCTACACGTATATCAAGCTTGACATTAAATTTGAATTATATGTGTTGACAACTTTTTATATATTAATTGTAACGATTTTTATTTTTTTTTTAATTTTTTTCAGTCGGTGGCCAAATTAATTGTTCCAATGGTATGAACTTATGTACGTCTTCAATTGCTCACTAAAGTTTAGAATGTCGAGTTTTGACAATTGAACTTTAGAAAACGTTGGATGTTACTCACTGGTATATCTTCTGTTTAAAATCTCTAACGAAATGGGTGACTGACAGAATGCACACATGGCGCTTGTCACGTCGTTAAAATTTGAAATGATGGAATTTTGACCACTAAATTTTGAAAAACGTCTTTGATTGCTCACTAAATTTTGGAAAACGTTTTTTATTACTCACTGAACTTTGAAGTGTCGAATCTTGGCTACTAAACTTTGAGATAGTCCAATTTTGATCACTAAACTTTGAAAAATGTCTTATACTCACAATAAATTTGGATTTAATTAAAATTCGTTGGTAAAATTTGGATTTATTTTAATTCTAACTATTATATATTTCGTTGTAAATTCAAATATTAAAATTAAAATTTAATTTAATTTTAATAACAAATTAATTGTATATTCATTGCAAAATTCAAATATTATGATAGACAATGCTTGCAAAGTTGTGCTGGTGCTTGTGCAAAAGAAATTACTACTAATTGCAATGAAATACATAATAAATTTGTTATTAATATTAAATTAAATTTACTTTTAATATTCAAACTTTACAACGAAATAAACAGTAAACTCTTATTTGGTTGGGATTAAAACTAGATTTTTAGTAGAATTTGATAAAAATTGATGAAATGTGTTATTGAAAAGTTGTGAGTCCCACGAATACATGGCTAAAATTAATTGTTGACTTTAAGTTTAATAAAAATCTAGATTTTAATTCTTATCAAACATGGACTAAATTTGTTGTTAGAATTAAATTAAAGTCAAATTTTAATCAAAAACTTAACAACAAATTTTAAAAAAAATTCAAATTTATTGTGATCAATAGAAAACATTTTTCCAAGTTTAGTGGTCAAAATTCGATCATTTCAAAGTTTAGTGAGCAATAAAAGACGTAAAATTCGACCACCTTAAAGTTTGATGAACAGTAGAAGATATTTTTCAAAATTCAGAGAGTGATCATCAACATTTTCCAAAGTATAGTGACCAATTTTTGACTATCTCAAAGTTTAACAGCGTGATGGAGCGCCACGTGTATATTCCGTTGGCCATATTGTTAATTCTATTGGAGGTTTTAAACTAGAGTTATACAAGTGTGTAACATTTAACGTTTTTTAAAATTTAATGATCAAAATTCAACAATTCAACATCAAATTAGCAATTAATGGTGTGTTTGATGGATATTATCGAGGAAAAATATATTTTAAATAGTAATATGATGATAAATATGTGATTAAAAAAAAAAATATTGATATGATGAAAAATATTATTTTATTAAAAATACGTGGTTGAAAATAAGTTTTTAACTTGTACCAAACCGGAGCTAAAGCATTAACCATGGACTCGGTGTACATCTACCTTAATTCTTCGTCTTTCCGTTCCCGAACTATATCCACTGTTTCAGTAGAATAATAAAGAGAGATGTCATCATCAATGGAACCTGACCCGCAACTCCCCAACGGCAACTCCACTGCCGGCGTCGCTGCTCCTGCCGCAGGGTTCGGAGCTGCCACCACAATTCCATCGTCAAAGATTTGCCAACTGGGAGAGTCCTTGAAACTGGAACATCAGTTACTCCGGGTTCCCTTCGAGCACTACAAGAAAACGATCCGCGCCAACCATCGTGTCGTCGAGAAAGAGGTATCAGCCGTCATCTCCGGTGTATTTGAGGCTGCGGATTCCGATCTCTCCCGGGACGACGCTGTTCTCCAACTCAATTCTCTTGTATCCAGATTACAGGGCCTCAAAAGGAAGGTATTATATTCTCTGTTACGTGTATGTGTAATCCTCAAATTGCTCTCTCATTTCCATATTCTTATTGGGTTTTTGGTTTTACGTTTCTTGGCGAGTATAATAAAGAAAAGAAAAATTCTCAAACGTCCACATTCTTATTGGTTTTGGCTTTTTGTTTCTGTGCAAGAAAAGAATAATAAAGAGAAAATGGTGTTCAATTTTTAAATATCAAGAGTGTCTTTCTTTACTAAACTGACATTCAATGGAAAAAGGATAAGGTTTCAATGTTGGCTTATGCCTTGAATGTGAAATTGATTTGACAAAAGCAAAATTTTGTAAAGAAGGTTCAGCAGAACGGAACTTCTTTTGTTCATTTAATTTTTTTCCTATTAACTTGTTTTGAGTTTTTAGATACTGATAGGATATGTGGAGATATGAATGTTATAACTTGGTCAATTTAAGATATCCACACTTAGAAGTGCTAAAATCAAATTAGTTATCTTTCTACTACATTAAAGACAAGAGTAAATAATCTGCATGTAAAACATAATCATCTATATAATTTACACCTCACAATGATTGCAAATTCTTCCCAAAAATTAAGTTTATTTACTCATAGAGGATAGTACTTCTACCGTTTGAACAATCAGTTGGAAGAGGGGAGTCGAACAGAACATTTGCAAGCACAGAAATGCCGAACTAGACTGGACCATCTAGACTCCGCAGATGTTGAGAATTTGTCAGAGTGGAATAGTACCCGCTTGAAGCGGATACTGGTGGATTACATGTTGCGCATGTCATACTACGAAACTGCTGCAAAGCTTGCAGAGAGTAGCAATATTCAGGTGATTCTGTAGGCAATATTATTGCTTTCTTTCTGAATGGTGGTCTAGTCATTTTGTGGCTTTGTTATGCATTTTTCCCCAATCAAGAAATGAATTATGTATGTCTGTCATTTATTAGTCCTAGCACCCTGGCCCTTCTTCTTTGAACACCTGTTTGAGTTTGAACTTAGATAAATAACTAACATGCAACATATGAGTTTTGTCGAATTGCTATCCTTAATTGGCCTCATATTGCTGTTACCCCAAAAGACTGTCATTATGGTCTTTGATCTATCTATTCCAGGATCTTGTTGATATAGAGGTTTTTCATGAAGCGAAAAAGGTTATTGTTGCTCTTCAAGAGAAGGAGGTGGCCCCAGCTTTGACCTGGTGTGCTGACAACAAATCCAGGCTGAAGAAGTCGAAGGTTTCTTTCCCTTTCTTCTCTTGGCCCTAGCTCACTATAAATTAACTTGACAGTTCTTTGCTACTTTTTTCCTTTTCTCTGTGTAACATCAGAGCAGAGATCTTGTATAATATTCATAATATCATAAACTAGATTGTGAAGTTGTGAAAAGCGTGACCATTGTTGCAGTGTTACTACTATTTCAAGGTCAATGATTTCTCGAAAAGGTTTTATTAACTTCACGGATAACTTAAGATTTCAAACCCAAAGTAATAAAAAAATATACCGTCCATTGGTAATGTTTGTCTTTTTTCTTTTTTTTTTTATTAAAACATCAACACAGTGTTAATGAGTTTTCGGGCTCCATCAAGGAAGGCTGATAAGGGTTAAGGATACCCCGATCGTATATAAAATCAAACTCACAATAACAAAAGGAAGGAGGGCATAAACCAAACCTCCCAAAAGCAGAACAATGCACATAGACATGTATAAAATAAATGGAAAAGCACTACTTCCTAAATAAAGAAAGTAAGTGAAAAGCAAACTAATGTCCTCTAATACTAGGAAGTCCATATCGATCAATTTGTACAAGAGCACGAAATCGCTATGGTAGGTCAAGCGGACCATACTACTGATAATGGCGTTGGTCCCAACCCTCGGATGCAAGTGAATCAGCTACCCGATTCCCCTCTTGGTAAATGTGAGAAACAATATGACATTCAAATGAGAGAATGTGTTTGATTTGTCTGAGAGTGATCTGAATCGTCCACGATCCTCCATCCTTAGTGATGCAATGAACGGCCACAGACGAGTTAGCTTCCAACCATATGTCAATAATCTAAGTCGACGAGCAAATAAAATCCTATTCAAAATAGCCAGTAACTTAGCCTCTGGAACAAGGCATCCTCTATATGATCACAGTCAAATGTTTGTTTTATTTCAGTAGAAAATTGTTTTTACTTGGCTATGAAGCCTGGTATTAACGCTTGCGCAGTAGATTATAGAATGTGTTTCTTGCAGGTCACTTAGATGTTAACAAATTCAAATTCAAATGTTAGATGTTGTGATGTTAAATTTTAGTGATAGCTACAAGTCTGCATACAACTGTACAAGAAAGGGTAAAGGTTATTCCAACTAATGCCCCGATTTTTCTCAAACTTTATTTGGTTGAATGAGTGAAAAGAATTTCTATTTAAAAATTTTCTACCAATATTATCTTGCAGAAAAAGTCACTTCTCAACGAAGGCTTTTATAAGCTGAGTATGGGCATTATGATGCATAAAGACGTCTTAAATATATTAAGAAACGAGTCCACTTTTCATTAGCAGGGGTTGTTAGGCCAGGAATCCACCCAAGCACTATTCATTTGGGCTTTTCGAAGTATCCTTATGAATTAGTTTCACCTCATGCTCAATTGATGCTTTGCATCATGCTCCCTTTCTTGGAGAATTGAACACGAGACGTCTAGTTTTGACATTCCGACACAATACCAACTGATGTAGGGAAATGCAACTACTTTTTTCAGTAGTCAGTGGGAGAGGCGTAATCAAAACCTTATCACCAAAGATAAGGACCAGGAATCCACCCCAAGCACTATTTGTTTGGGCTTTTACTTCGAAGTATCGCTTATGAAATAGACCTCACCCTCAAGTTCAAGTCATGCTCCTCATCAGTTGCTAAAGGCCATCTTTGCCATACTCAGTGATATAAAATGAAATAACGTCTAATTTCTGAAACTTTATTTGCCAGTTACATGCCGGAGGGAATGGTATGGCATCTGAAGATTTTTGGATGCTGACTTTAGTGTGCAATGGTTCATATCTAGATGCTCATGTGCCATATGTGGGTTTACTGTTAGAGAATCGGTTATGCTTTGATAAGCTCTGAGTAAAGTGTCTGCGATTGCTTTATAGGTAGTACGAGCTTATGAGGAATTTTTAATGTTAATGAGCTACTCACTTAATTACCGACTCAAGTTGAACTGCCTCCTACTATTTACCGTCATTGATGACCTATAAGTGTTCCTTCTCCAAAACTACATTACCATCAATTGAATTACTTAGCAGATCATTTTTCTGTTGAAGTGATTGTTAACTTCTTGACATGTGTATTGTGCATATAAATCATTTTCAATATGAGGAAGTTTCTACCTTCTCTCATTACTGATGGAGTACGATATGCCTCAAAAGGAAGCACATAAATATTTCCATTCAGTTAGTTAAAAACTTAAAGTGGAGGAGGGGTATAAATTCATAAGATTTGAAATTGTCCGAGGATTCAGTTTTTTAATGCATAAGCATGGATTCATAATGGATGCAATAGAGAGAGAAGGGAGGTGGGGGAGAAGGAGACCGAAAGAGGAAGGGATATAATTCAGCATAAATATTTGGCAATATAGTGTTTGTACAGTGCCTTCTTGTGACAATTCACGTCTGATATTCATCATTTTATGTTTGTACAGTGCCTTCTTGTTTGTTTCTTCTTGTTATTTAGTTAATGATTCCCTCCCCCAAGAAAGAACAAAGATTGATTTATTATTGTATTAAAATTATATTGGGGTTGTTTTTGCATTGGCTTATGTAAATATCAGGTTGCTTTGCTTTTGAATTATTTTGCACGCAGGTGCATAGTGATATAATTTGTTGAACTAGGCAACACTGAATGATTAGAAGACGTATCTTCCTCGAGACATAATACTTAACAAATAATATAAGCTTATTTACATTTGCACTTAGTTTTTAGGTGTATTATCAAAGTTTTGTGAGAAGTTTGTGAATCCATATTTCAAATTGGTAGGATAGGAACTTCGCTGTATGAATTGATAATTTGATATTATAGTTTTCTGTATAATGCATTTCAAACCAGTTTAAGAGCTTGGTTGGGAAGTGATTAAACTTCTGATTAAACATACTTTTTATCCACACAGTTTTTAAGGATTCACAACTACTACCCACTTATTATCCACATATTCTGTAGGACTCACAACTTTTAACAACTTAAGTTTTAATTTAATCACTTCCCAAACATGCACTCATACTTGATGCTTTTACAGAGCAAATTTGAGTTCCAGTTGAGACTCCAAGAGTTCATAGAGTTGGTACGAGCAGAAAATAACCTGCGAGCTATAACATATGCCCAGAAGCATCTGGCACCTTGGGGAGCTACCCATATGAAAGAATTGCAGCGTGTACTGGCAACACTTGCTTTCAGAAGTAATACTGAATGTGCTAAATACAAGGTGAACACATTTCCTTACGCCATCGACTTCCTTAATAATTTTCCGCTGCTTAATCAAGTGTATTAGCTATTTGTGTAATTATTACAACGTTTCGTATTCTAACGTCAATCCTTAACAACTCAATCTTGCACATTTGCTTATTGAAGAATGCGCTTGCAGTCTCAATAATACTGGTTCTGTGTGTAGTAGTCCTTACACGAGATATATTATGTTTCCATCCAAAAGCTAAATGTAGTAAATGTGAAAGAAATTATGCTGAGGGTCAATGACGAGAATAATTGGCATGATTTTCTAAGCGGCAAATGATTAAGACCGAAGGGATATATTTGAAACTTGAAAGGATAATGTAGTACTGTAACTGATGTAATTGATATATGGAATTTGTGGTGAAACCTAATTCTTTCAAAGTCTCCGAATAGTTTAGTCGTTGAGATTTTGTTGAGCAATTCCTACAGTATAAATTGACTGAGACCATAATTTTGTATTAATATTAATGATACATGTCTCCACTCCTCTGTTAGAACTGAGGATTTACCCAAAGGGTACACTGATCTTTGTGATTATTTTCTTCCAGGTTTTATTTGAAGAAAAGCAATGGGATTACCTAGTCGACCAATTTAAGCAAGAGTTTTGCAGATTGTATGGCATGACTTTTGAGCCTTTGTTGAGCATATATCTACAAGCAGGCTTGTCAGCTCTAAAAACTCCGTATCCATACTTTGTGATCCTTCTCCATATACCCTTAGATTTTTTCAAGTATTCCAATGATAAAAATCTGATGCAATTTGGCTATTATGACTGCTGCTGCTATTTTGGTCAAAGATTCAGTTTTCAAAATAATGTGGATTCAAATGACTGGATAGAGTTCAGTCTTTTGCTACTAGTAACTGGCAGCGGTCTTATAAGCCAACTCTCTCTCTCTCTCTCTTCTTTTTTTAAGAGCATATTTGGCAAGCTTAAAAAGTTAACTTACAAGTGAGTGAGTTTTAAATTAAATAATTTTTGTTGGTCAAAAACTTGAAATAAGTAAATTACTTATTTTGACAATAAATAATAATAATAATGTGCACGTTGCTCTCTTCTGAAATATGTGAATAATGGTTCCAGTATGCTTGATTCAGTAATTGCCATGTCTATCCTCGTCCAAGCTTTTACCTTGACACAATTCAGATTCTGTTTCGAAGATGATTGCAGTAAGGAGGATCCTCTTTCACAGGAGAGCTTCCGAAAATTAGCACAGCCGCTACCGTATTCAAAGCAGCATCATTCGAAACTTGTTTGCTACATAAGTAAAGAAGTAATGGATACCGAGAATCCACCACTTGTCTTGCCCAATGGCTATGTCTACAGCACTAAGGTCTTCCCTGTTCCGAATGTTAGGTTTTGTACGAGCATGTCTGTATACGCAGGCTCAAATTGTGTGGACATTCTAATCATGGTTTATATATGCAGGCTCTTGAAGACATGTCGAGGAAGAATAATGGTAAAATCACGTGTAACTCCGTATCCATACTTTGTGATCCTTCTCCATATACCCTTAGATTTTTTCAAGTATTCCAATGATAAAAATCTGATGCAATTTGGCTATTATGACTGCTGCTGTTATTTTGGTCAAAGATTCAGTTTTCAAAATAATGTGGATTCAAATGACTGGATAGAGTTCAGTCTTTTGCTACTAGTAACTGGCAGCAGTCTTATAAGCCAATTCTCTCTCTCTCTCTCTCTTCTTTTTTTAAGAGCATATTTGGCAAGCTTAAAAAGTTAACTTACAAGTGAGTAAGTTTTAAATTAAATAATTTTTGTTGGTCAAAAACTTGAAATAAGTAAATTACTTATTTTGACAATAAATAATAATAATAATGTGCACGTTGCTCTCTTCTGAAATATGTGGATAATGGTTCCAGTATGCTTGATTCAGTAATTGCCATGTCTATCCTCGTCCAAGCTTTTACCTTGACACAATTCAGATTCTGTTTCGAAGATGATTGCACTAAGGAGGATCCTCTTTCACAGGAGAGCTTCCGCAAATTAGCACAGCTGCTACCGTATTCAAAGCAGCATCATTCGAAACTTGTTTGCTACATAAGTAAAGAAGTAATGGATACCGAGAATCCACCACTTGTCTTGCCCAATGGCTATGTCTACAGCACTAAGGTTTTCCCTGTTCCGAATGTTAGGTTTTGTACGAGCATGTCTGTATACGCAGGCTCAAATTGTGTGGACATTCTAATCATGGTTTATATATGCAGGCTCTTGAAGACATGTCGAGGAAGAATAATGGTAAAATCACGTGCCCGAGAACTGGTTTGGTTTGCAACTATACAGATGTTATCAAAGCTTATATCTCGTAACTTCATCATTGGCTTCTAATTTCTGATTTTCGCTTTGTTGCCGACTTGCTTGTTGATTGTACATCTGCACACAGCCGTGTGGAATTGCTCTGGCCTTTGAATATTTCCATGTATATAAGCAAAACAGTTCATCTGGATTGGTAGTTATTGTAACAAAAAACTAATAATCATTGAAAGTGTTGATTTTTATTAACCGCGAAAAGAATAAGCTCATGTTTGGTTCAGCTAAAAAGCTGTTTAAAATTCGAAGTTAACTTTTCAACATTTTTCAAAATGGGTGTCAAAATTGAACATTTCCCACGATTTAATCTGGATTGGTAGTTATTGTATTCATTTCTTTTCTTGTTGGCAATGGTACACACAAGAATCACTTTTATTTAAATTATTATTTAAAGTAGGGTGTACTAGAAAAATCCTAATTGTGCTTTTGTCTGGGCTCCATTAAAATATGTTTTTAGGGAAAATATATTTTGAAATAGTGATTTTTTTTTTTTTTTTGCAGAATGTGTAATTAAAAAAGAAAAAAAAGTTTTGAAATTATATGTAATATTATTTTATAGAAAAATATGTGGAGGAAATAGAAAAATACATTTTGCATAAAATAGAGTCCAAACAGAGATTATATTAGTTAAAAAAATTTTAAACTTTATGAAATTGAAAATAAGTGCGGGTTTGGTGGTGCTTAAAATTCAATTAAAATTGAAAATATAGTCGTTATTGGATTTCACTCATCTAATAAATGTGCTAATCTTATCTTTATGAGATGGATGGAGAAAATTTTGACTCCTAAAAGTTAAAACTGTCAAAAACTAATGCTCACGCTGGCACCCTCTTAATAGTTTAGGAGTTCGAGATGCACAAATTGAAAGTTCGGGCCCCTATTGTCTTAAAGATTGAAGGTTTGGGATCCTATTGTCAAAGGTTCCGGACCCAAGATAGAACTTTCTCTATTTAATTTTTTTTTGGAATTTCTTTCTCACGTTTCTCAGTTCAGAGTTTAGCTTGTCATCTTCCTCAATACAAAATCAAACCCTAATCGATAACCCACTCTTCAGTGCGACTGAGCCAAATTCCAATTGTTGATTTCTCTACAAATTTGGACAAGAATCTTGATTTCTTTCTTATTCGACTTATTGTGCTTTCAATCAATCAGGTAAAAAAAACGCCACATGTTTCTATTTGTTATATTATGCTGCATGAAATTTTATTGGGTTGTTCATGGTTTAAGATGTTTCTTCAGGCTTGGATCTTAATTCTTCTTTTATTGAAAAATTACTTTCATGTCTTAAGTTTCTTTAAGTTTCGGGAAAGACAGTTCAATATTTTGGCGTCTCCACATTCCTCCGTGCTGTTGTAACTGTAAAACTCGTCACTGTAACTGAAGTAACCATCGGTGTGGATTTTCAATACGCAGACTTGCAGTCATCGGTGAAGTAATCAAGACATCGTCCCATATTATGATACGATAGCTTTTGGACTCGAATGTGACAAATGGGTAGCCACGAGGCATTGAGTGTTGAACCATTTAAACGGTACTTTATTAAACGGCTCTTTGGTTGAAGCTTTCTATTGATTTTGATTAGCGCTTTTATTTCCAAGCTATCTTGTATATTTAATTGTTAATTGGAATCTTATATTTTGTTTCTAAAAAATTAAACAAAAAGATTGGTCAAACTTGCGGCTCGGGCTTTTTATGACGATATAACTACAAAAGGTGACAAACAGCCCAAGACGGGAAGAAGTGACAATAGAGGAATTGCGGTGGTTGTTCTTGATGCTCTCACCAGGTAATTGTCCTTTTTATTCTAAAAACTTCTTTGGCAGTACTATTATATTATCAAGTAAAATTTTGATGTGATGTGTATTTATCGTATAATTTAGTTTTCCACTATTTGCTCAACGCTTGGAGGAATTAATATTAACTTTTGAATGTCCTTTTTTTTTTTTAATGATAGAAGGGATATTCTATGTTGTGTTACATAGTGAATGTATGTTTTATGCACAACAATAACAAATTAATCCCCTGTTTAATTTAGCTAAAAAATATAATTAAAATTTAATTCAAAGTCAACAATTAATTTTATGAGAGATTTGACAGATATTTTGTTTATTTCCATGGTAGTTATAGTCAAATTACTTCATTCTAGTTATCTGTTTTATTTTGCATTTTATGTATAGGTGTTATGTGCGGAACATGTGTTATTTATCCATTATAACCTAGAAATCTCTAAATTTATGTTCCATTTTAGACGTCAGTGGGTAAGGGAAGAAGATTTGGCTAAGGACTTGAAGCTACACTCAAAGCAACTTCGTCGGACTTTGAGATTCTTCGAAGAAGAAAAACTGGTCACTAGGGATCACAGGAGGGAGGTTTGTTTTGAGAGTTCAGTGATATGGCACAAATTCTTTTTTCCCCCTTTTTACATATTCCACTGGATGTTAGTTTTGGCTTTTGTTTATCCTTAACTATCTTCCATTGTCTGCTAATCCTATTTATAAACTTTTGATGATTTCCGAAGTTTTTTTGCTTTGCATTTGCATTTCGAAATTGTGTTTTGTAACAGCCATCTGTTTTTTGGGTTTTCAACATGTTATGTTTTTTGGTAGACTTGATTTTTTGTTTTAACCTTAAGGCCTGCCTGCATAAAATTATTTATGGAGGGTCCAAACATAATTCGAATTCCAAAATGACCCAAGGGATAAAAAACACTAGAGGTCACCCAACGTTGAGCAAAAATTCATTTTAGTCTGTCAATTTTTTTGTTCCCATCTCATTACTAAAGTTTCAATTTTGTTCCAATTGGTCACTGCTGATGATATTGACACAAAATTTAGTGTCCTTTCCCCTTTGGTAAATGGACTTCTTACGTAGACTATAGATGTTAACAAGGGCTAGTTGTCCAATTGTGCTATAATCACTTGTCTTGACTTGTAGAAGTTGCACTTATGCATCACTCCATATTGTTATTATAGCATTTTTTATATATTAAAACTACAAGTTTCCATCGCTTTTCAACCAATGTTGCCAACTTTAACAAAACACACAAGAAAATCTAACTGCCATGTAGAAAAGGATGATAGATCTTGTGACAGAATCTTTATTTGTGACCAAATTGAAACTTCAATGATGAGTTTGGAGCAAAAAGTTTAGAGTGACTAAAAAGAACTTTGCTCAAATTTTTTTGACCTCCATTTGTTCTCCCAACCTTAATGATGTTTGGCTGTCCAGTCCTGGTATGTTACTATTTGAGCCATGCAAATGTGAAATATCGCACTCCAAAATCGAACTTGGATATGCTTTTTTGCAAACCTGAACTGTAATCCCTTATTTATGTTATATGTTACCCCACATTTTTGGTATGCTTTCAGATTTATACTTGTGCTAGCTGCACTTGCTACCCTTGAACAATAACAGCAAAAACACGGTTCCACTTGCTAACAAAATGTACTATTAAATGTATGAAGTATATGTAATTTTTATTTAGGCTCCGTTTGATCTACATTATTATCTCATTAAAATGAAAAATATGACTGTTATCAATCACATCAACATTTCAATTCAAATTTTCTATCTCTTGTGTGGATCCCAATAATGGCTATATTTTTCATTCTCATTCTACAATAATTTGGTTCAAACATGGGCTTAGTCTCATGAACATTTGCTATTAAATAATTCCTAAGGTATAAATAGAAGTGAATTCACATTGTCTTCGAACTTATTTCTAAGAACAACCCAAAATTGATTCTTGAAGGGCCAGCTGTCTAGAGTCGGTAGTTCCGAGATTAATTTCTGTTAAAAGATTGCCAAGTTCTCCCTTCGTTTTCTTGAAGTTCGTCAATTTTATTTACAAATTTCATGGTTTAGTTACAATCATTTTTGGTTTTTTAAGCTTATATATACATTATAATTATTTTTATTTTTTGCATTGAGATGTGTCTTCCTCTGTAGTTAGCTTTGCCATTTGTTGTCTGTTATGTTTTTCTAATATTGTCTCATTGATATTATCGCAGACCGCAAAAGGTGCAAAAATATACAGTGCTGCTGTAGCTGCCACGGGGGATGGTCAACTGGGTGGAAGAGAAGGAGATGAAAAACTTAAGATGCATACTCATTCATATTGTTGTCTAGATTATGCACAGGTTTGTAGCTTCCCCCTCCCCCTGCTGGCTGAAGAAACAAATTTTTTTTTTTGATTCACAATGTCTACTGTATGCACTACTTCATTACAAAAGAAAAATACCCCAGGTTCAAATGAGTGAGGTTGAGCAAACCAAACTTCAATCCAACCTCAAGTTCCAGTTAATGCCTTGAACCCATGAATGACAGGTCACTGTTGATAAGATGAAACACTGCCGTTGGATAGTGTTTAAATAATTGAAATCAGTGAATTCAGCACTTTAGAAACCAATGAGTTGCTGAAATTTACTTTATGGAGAAGCTAAGCTAGGACATAAGAGTTTCTATAGTACACAGTTATTCCTGAATCTTAACAAATTCTCAGGCCTCAGCTATTAGGAGCCTTGTCGAGCACCAGTGTAGCTCCTCAAGTCAGCTTTATGATTTTATTTTGAATTATAAAAGAAAAAATTCAAAACACCAGAGAGTAAGAGATAGAGTGGAAAGAAAGGTGAAAGACAAGACCAGAGAAATGAATGGCACAAGAGATGGAAGGCCGAACAGAATTGTAGCCAGTTGGCTATTACCTATTAGATAATGGCTGCTAAGATTCAAAATGCTCTTTAGGGGGTAATATTTGATTGACGTGCATTTTCCCGTCACTAGCGATTTCACTTCAACTTGGATAGCTACTCGGTGCAACTATAGATGAAATCTGGGGGCAGGATGGTATAAATAAGGAAAATCTAATATCGGTTATAGTGTTAAAGCGTCCATATCAAATCATTTTGCATTGTGTAGTAGAGTAGTTGCCTTGGTTCATATACTAGTTTAGAAGCTTATTCATTTTTGAGCTCCATGATATAAAATCCCTAATTTATGTTGCATTGAAAAATTCAGTTGAATACCTATTCTGGTGAAGTTTTTCCTATGTTAGTTGGCTTAGCATGGCTTATTGTTTACATTTCGTGAAATTGGTTGGGTATTGAATGTAATCATCTTAATGTTCTCTGGTTTTCAACAGTTCACATAGCCATTTTCTTATTTTGTTATCATTATCTACGACTCTTAATGCTTTGCATACTGTTGATATTTGCTTGAAAGTTCTTAGATAAATGTAGATTCTCTATCACTCTCTGAATGGGATATGAAAGTAAAGAAACTGTTTACAGATATATGATGTGGTAAGGTACAGACTACACCGCATGAAGAAAAAGCTTAAGGATGAACTAGAAAGCAAGAACACTGTTCAGGGGTACATATGTCCCAATTGCAGTAAAAGGTATCTGTTTTTGACATTGGCATGCCTTCTCTTTGAGTCCACTTTTTGTTTATTTCAGAATTTTTTGGAAATGAAAGTCCAGATACACTGCCCTGGATGCGCTTCGGTTGATATCCCCACATGACGAATACTTTCACTGTGAGAGTTGCGACGGTATACTTGTGGCTGAAGCTGACAAACTAGCTGCCCAAGAACTGGGAGATGGAGATGACAATGCTAGGAGACGGCGCCAGGAAAAGTTGAAAGATATGCTACAAAATATGGAGGTTTGTCCTCATTCTAGTTCATATTAGTTCCTGGATATGTTATGCGTGTCAACCAGCTTTTCTTATATTGAAAGGGAGATTTGCTCTACCTTATTGTTTGACGTCTAGATCAAAATTATGAGTGCGTTTAGTTTTATCAATAACTTTTCCTTTTTTTTTTCAATTGTGTGGGCTATGGTGTTTATTTAAATTATACCAGTATAAGAAAGAGCATTAAGTGGGAAACTGAGAAGCGAGCGTAGAAATATACACATGTAAGTACAGTATGACTTGCTGCAGGCGCATAAAACGAGCATTGGGGAATAAGCCTTGGAGTTTTCCTAAAAGGAGTCATTAGTTAATCTTTTCAATGACTGAAGTCACACCTTGGGCCTTTTTTTATGAAACGCCCAAAAAAATAAGGATGGAAAAAGTTTGTTCGAGAAACAAATGCAAACTAGAAGAGCATTTGATTGAAATGGCCTAGTTTTTAGATGAAAGAACTCAAAGGTAACTGTGAAGAATTTGGGATCGAACAAGATGAGAAAAATGGGCATAACACTATTATATATCAATGTCGTTAAGAGTCCACACTTAGAAATTTTGGAAAAGAGGCAATCTCTTTTTGGATACATTAGAAATTTCTACTAACCACAAACTAGGGGAATGACGACTTAGGTGGCCGAGACATCTTGTGTGGACCCAAAGAAGTTCTGATCCGCAAGAACAATGCAATTTAAATTTGTCATAGAACGTATTATAAGAGGGAGATGAAGACCAAAATTAACATGACTAGCGGTATGCAAATTACATTGTCTATATACATTGTGAAGATTACGTATGCCAATCTATGATACTCGGACTTGGGTACGGCTACGTATCAATCTTTTATTTTCTAAAACGTAAGATATGAGGACATGACTAAAAAGAGTCCAAATTTCGGATACGGGTAAGTTGGCATATCTTTCAAAGTTCAATTTTTTTCCCCAGAAATTTACATGTAAAAGTTAAATAATAATTAAGTGAATTTTAATTAGAAAAAAGGTTGAATGACAAAAATGAAAATTTAATCAAATTATGGTGATCTCTAATGAAAATTTAAGTAAAGTTGTGCTCCTGTTTTCCTTTTACTTTAGAATCTCACGTGGCTTCTATAATCAAACCACGCTTAATTCTTTAAAAGACCTCGATTAGGGTTTTCTTCATTTAGCGCCGTGCTCTTTCCTCCCGAGCACCTACGGCGCTAAATCAAGGTTTCCTCTTCCGCCGATTCTTTCCCTTTTCCACATAGCAACGTCTCCTCTTCCTCACAGCTGCCTCCTTGCTCTGCCCATTTGCCATTTCCTCTTCAGGTTTGTCTCCTCTTCCCCATAGCTGCCTTCTTGCCCAGCTGCTTGAAGCTTTGCATCAAACCTGCGCTATGTCCGGTTGAAAATTGCCGTGTCCGCCCCATGTTTCATACCCGTACCCATATCTTGTCATGTCAACACGGGTATGTCGGCCAAAGACAAGAGTCCAAGCGTCACATATGCCAACAGCGTAGAATAATCTACCTGGTAAGGTAACTAGTTGCAACATGACTATAAACAATATTTAGTTAATAATATTCTTTCCTAACACTGCCAGAGTGCCCATTATCTGCTTTTTACAAGAAGAATTATATTCATATATGTAGATGTAGTACGGTATCCAGCAAAATATTATTCTGCTTTTTGCAAAATATTACAAGTTACCTTTGGTACAATAAATTCCAAGAGACTGTTCTTTTATTTGGTAACCCATCTGAGTGTGAGCAGGTATCTGGTATTCTGAATTTTCTTAAAACCTCTCGTGGTTGCATAATACATATTTTTATTTCATTTGTAGCTATAAACTTGCGGTGTTCTCATAGTTTGTGCTCAGTAAAGCTCAGTTCATTGTCAGGTCATTTTTCCTAATTTTCCAATGCCTTTATTCAAATATTGGTTTCATTCAAGTTTGTATTAGTATTTACTCCATTTGTGCTTTCGAATTAGTTTCTCAAATGGAAAGCCAAATGAAGACCATTTTGGAATAAATTTTATGCATGTAGCTTGGTCATGTCTAATCAGTTTAACTAGTGCCCTGTTGTGAAGATGGATGTATGTCAGCACTTGAATCTCCTTTTGATGATAAAGTGAGGATAGGTCAGCCTGTGAGAGGATGAATAAATGGGAACCATGGAATGACTAGGCTATTTATAATGAGTGGAATTCTCGGGTTTCATGCTCTAGTTCTTCAATAGCATGTGATAATGGCCTAGTGTAGCCAAATGGATTCTGGAGATGCCTTTTTGCTTACTACTTGGGCTACTCTGAACTAGTCAAAATGCTGCTGTCGTAAACCATCTGAGTCACAACCAGCTTCATTAGACATTACTAATATGAAGCATCTGTTTGCGATAATTCGTTCACTAAGGTTGTACAATTTCTCTATTGATCGTTGAATACCATTTCAATCTCTTCCTTTATTTTACAAATGCATCGTGTGGATTTTGTGCTTTCCATGCCTTCCTTTGAATCAATTTTTTTAATGGAGTACAGGAACAATTGAAACCATTGATAGATCAACTTGGAAGAGTGAAGGACTTGACTGTTCCTGAATTTGGAAGCCTTCAAGCTTGGGAACTTCAGAATGCTGCTGGTCGAGCAGCTAATGGAGATCATGGGAATGATCCTTCTAAATCTTCACAAGGTCTTGGATTTGGTGGAACGCCTATGCCCTATGTTGGAGAGACAAAGGTGACTAGCTCCTCAGCCTTTTCCCCTTTTACTTGCAAAATTACCAATTTCTTATATTATACTTGTTTTTATTTTCCCTTACTCGGGCAAAGCAGGTCAGAGTTGGAAATGGAGCGTGGGATACTTATGTTGATGTCCATGTCATGCCCACTAATCATAGCCTTTGTTTCTGCTTCATTTTCTTTTGCTAAACTTGTACTTTCAAGAAATTCTAGAAATGAGTGGTGGATAAGTGTAGTACTTGTGGTCCATCCGAAATGTGTGGTTAAATTTCATGTTTGGTTTTAAAAATAAAATTTAAGTAAAATGAAATGAAACCCAAACGAAATCATACTATCTAATTAAAGAAAGTGTAATAGAAATACATGAAATAACTTCCGTATAACCAAGAGGTGTGGAGACATATAACCTATATTTCCCGAACTGAGTTAGATTTATAAATGAAAATAACTCTTTGATAATAAAAAGCTCCGGAATGTATGTTAGCTTAAACATGACAAAAATATTTTACAACATTATAAGCTTACAGTCTAAATATACAACTCAAAACATGATTCTCAAACTACAACAGTTGACGTCCAAATCACAGCCTTGACAGATATATTTTCATGTATCCAGTGCTTCAAACCTTGGGAGTTCTTGATCATCTACAACGGGACTATGGAATTTCTTCCGTGCTCGTAATGCATAATGCAAAGCTAAAGGTTCCATATTTGAAGACAATGCACTTGGTCTAAAATGAATATGAACTTGACTATCATGGAACGCATCTCATGGCATCATAAAAAATTCTTATCCTTTTATGGAAGAGAATATAAGCATCCAATAGGGTTAAAATCTGTCTTGTAATCATTTTCTTGCTCCTCCTCACCTATTGCTATGCTTACGCTTATGCCATGCCTATTATAATGGCCAAACATCATTACATTAAATGGTGTACCCAAGATTGCCTTAGGTGATCTTGCTTCCTCATCTACTGTGATACCTGCGGCGCAAGGGTGGAAATCATATCTCATACAGCTCATGTTTTTTTGTTCACTAAGGACAAGGGTGCAAATCATCCTTTTACAACGCCATGAATTAGAGATGCACGAGTGCAATTACATTAGAATGTAATTTAATAAATAATATAGTTGGTTGTCTATTGGAAGTATAGGACACCAAATATTCACCTAAGAATGGTATTGGCTATTGTCAATTTTTGGGCGAGGAACCGAGTTCGTGCCTCTTTATTGTATAATTTTGATGTTCTTGAAAAGTAGATTTTTGGGCACCATTCTTTGAATTTTGATATACATAATCATCAAAATGCACTTACCTGCATGAATATTTCAATTCATGCATTCATGCTCGCTATGTTAATTATAATTTCCTGCAAAAGTCTTGAGAGAAATACGTTCCTGATCTGTTTAGATTCTGTAAGTCTGATTATGTCATGTCTGAGGTTTAGGAGTGTGTTATTGGTACTATTATTGGGTTATGACGGCTGATCCCCTGACATTGAAAGCAATTACTTGAAGCATGAAAAGTGTGTTTCTTTATATTATAAAATTTAATAATTAGCTGAAAGGTATAATACTTGTGCCTGAGGTTTGGATGGAATTATTATCACCATTGTATATGATTCACCTTTTCTAAACTAAAGGATGGTAAAAATAGCCGTATCGTTCTCATTATCATAAGGGTTGGCTTTGTTTTTCTTTGAAATAAGAATGACATGGATTTGTAGTACATTTTCTGATTATTCTTTATGTGGACAGTTTCTTATTATAGGCTACTAATAGGTTATTATGGAAGCATTTTCTCATATATGTGATTGTAAGAAACTATTATTGGCATGAAAGAAATTTCTGCCATCTGTGGATATGAACACCCGAATCTTGTTTTGGCAGGTTGAAGTTGCTTTCTCTGGTATTGATGGAAAAGGAGAGAACATTAAATCGGAGAATGGAAATGCACCTATGAAAGTTTTACCTCCTTGGATGATAAGGCAAGGAATGAAACTTTCAGATGAGCAGCGTGGAGAGACCAAGCAAGAGGAAAAGATGGCTGGTAGTTCAATAGCTGTAGAATCATCCGATGACAAAAATACTACAGATGAAAAAGATGATGTGAAGAATATACAGGTTTGGTTAGATTTACAAACTAGTTAGTTTCTTTTTCCTATCAGTTTTTTGTATACTTTATCTATGATGCTCGGACTCTTCGAAATGGACGAAATACCCGTGTCGGACACGACACGACACGACATGGGTATGGGTATGAGATATGTGTGGGATCCTTCAAATTTCAACCGGACACTTCGCCCTTTTTGCTTCTTTCTTTTTTTTTCTTCCCCTTCTCTTCTTCG
>CAIGRF010283890.1:0-13519 GCA_903798235.1 Fraxinus ornus | reverse complement strand
GACGAGCCGCGAGCCGAGCCGCTCGGCTCGCCTTGGGCGAGCTCGAGCGGCGAGCCGAGCTCGCCCAATGCCCCACGAGCCGAGCTCGTGTGGGCATGGGCCGAGCCGACTCGGCTCAGCCCATTGCCACCCCTAGATACATGTATTAAATAATTAAGAGCTATTAGAATTCAAAGTTAGCAATACATTTAATATTCCTGATGTTACATCACTAATTTAGAAAACATTGAGCGATCTCTATTATTTACACAAAAAAAAAAAAAAAAAAATCTCTCTTTTATTTTCTATTACATATTTTTCAATAGAATAATATTACACGTAATTTCAAAAAAATTTCTTATTTCTCAACTACACATTCTCTATTAAAATACTATTTCAAAACGCGTTTTCATCAAACAGGTTCTGAGTAACATCATTAAATAAATGTAAAATTAAAATGAGTTGCATAATTGTACATTCAAAACGCGTTTTCATCAAACATGCCCTGTTATATGGCCATTATAAAGAAAAATTGTGGAAAAATGATGTTTTGAATAGTGTTTTTTTATAGAATGTGTAGTTAAAAAGTAGGAAATTTCTTTTCTTACGTATAGAATATTTTATTATGTCAACGTGTGGTTGAAAATAGATATGAGAAATAAAGAGTAAACCCATGTTTGAGCTACATTTTTCCTTTTTCTTTTCAATTATATATTTTTTAATAAAATAATATTACATATAAATTCAAAATATTTTTACTCTTTTTTAACCATGTATTTTTTTTTTTAGAAATCACTATTCCAAAATAATTTTTTTCCCAAAAATTGATTTTAATGTAACCCAAACAAACATATCAAATAATACAATATAAAGTGTGTTGTAGTATATCTAATTCTAGATAACCTTATTCATGAATAATAGACATGTCAACTAAGCCCCTATTTGATAGTCGTTAAAATGAGTTTATTGGGGAAAATAAATTTTAGAATAATGATTTATTTTTTGTTAGAATGTGGGATTAAAAAATATAAAAAAAATATGAATTTACATACAAAATATTTTATTTTGTAAATATGTGATTGAAAATGAGTTTGAGAAATAAATTTTTTTATTTATTTAATAAATGTCAAACATGGGCTAATCGCATATGGAATTTTGTATTTTTAATAATTATGCTAATATTGTATCGTTCATATTAATCATGTTATCTAAAAATTTAAAGTTGTTTTAGAAACTTTTCATTAATATATTAATTTTCTTCAACTCACAGTGCAAAGACTGAACTTAATTTTTTTTTTTTTTTTTAATCAAAGGTTTTCCGTTTGCCCCTTAATTTTTAGATGGAGACTTGGAGTGGTTAAAAGATTAGTTCCGACTCTGATTCTTACGCAGAAAAACAAAATCAAAATTGGCATTCACATAGCACCATTGCTATTTCAAATCTGACAATTTTCCATTGGCTTTCAAAAACCCTAATTGACTACATAATAAGAAACAAAGGAACCTTAATTCACCAAAGAAAAAAATTAAAAAGGATTCATTCAAGAATATAAAATGCAAAGGGATCGGATTAATCAAAACGATGATATTATTGAGAATCTTTTGGATTTTCATCACCACTTTCACTACCTTGAGGCTGGTTTTGATGGTGGTGTTGCTCCAAATTCATACCCAAATCAATTCTACTGTTATATGCATTAATGGAGGCCAACATTCCCATGTTAGTCTCTGATATACGTAGCCCCAGCTGCTGAATCGCTGGCTGCTGCTGCTGCTGCAGTACCATTGAACCAAGCTGAACTGGACTGAATCGGCTCCCACCGACACTGGGGAACTCAAAGACACCATTTCTCTGCATGGATGATGCATTGTACTGCCGTAATTGATGCTCCTGCTGCCCTCCACCGGCTGAGGCCGTGGCGACATTACCAGTCACGGGCAGCATCCAGAAGGCGTTTCCGACGTTGGTGGCTGCAGGTGCTACTGCCCACATGGCCGGAGCCGGGATGAAGTTTGAAGGCTGAGAAGAACCGGGTTTGGGTTCGGAATTAAGTTCTTGGTCTTGCAGTTTAGCAGCTGAAGGCGAGGTTGCTCCACTAGTCTCTTCTCTGAACCGTTTTTTCATGTAATTTTCATCCGGATCTTGTCCAAAACCGGTGTTTGATGTTAACTGCTGATGAAACCCTAGCATACCGGCACCGACGCCGCCGAGAAAGAGAGGAGCAGACTTGGACGGTGGAGCTGAAATTGTTGTGCCACTGCTGCGTAAAGACACGTTAAGCGTCGAAAAATTAGCCGGAATTGTACCTGTACCAGTGGCTGCTATAATGGCCTGTTCAGCATGTTGCAAAAGCCACTCTATGGTTTCTCCATCAGATTTGTGGCCTAATTCTCTGGTCAGTTGGAAAACCCTAGCTGCACATAAGGCCGGCATTCGTATACGCCGCCCGCGGCCGTCCACCTTCGTGTGGCGATCCTTAGATGGTTTTTTAGCAGCTTTGTCAGAATCAGATGTGTTAATAGTGGTGGCGGTGGTGGAGGAGGAGGAGAAAAGTGAGGTTCTTGATTGCATGGAAATGGAACCCATGAAGGGACCATGGGCTGGGGCCTGACCGGACCCATGGCTGGGTTCAGGTTGATTAATTTGGTGAGGCGAAACCAATTGGAGAGAGGCTGGTTCTTGGTTGTTTGAGCCACTGTCACTACCTTGATTTTTGCGCTGTGACTCCATAAATTCCATCTTTTATAAGCGTATAGGGATAATCAGGCTCGAAATAAAGATTGCTTTCTACAGTGGGGAAGTCGGGAATTTTTTATCCGGAATTTGTCGAGAAAAATTTCTTGATTCTCCAAACTTACTGTCCAATTAATTGATGAAATTTGAAGCTTTTTGAGAGAGAGAGTGAGCGAGCGAGCTTAGAGATCAAGTTGTTGCAAGAAAAGTCTTTTGAGCCCACTGAACAAGAGCAAGTGGTGGGGTTCTTGTTATCTGCTTGACTGCTGTCTTTTGGGAGTGGGTGGGGTTGGGGAATAGGAGATAGGGCAGGTGTGGGGTCTAGTGGTTGGACTAGTGGTGACCGGTGGGGACCTGCAGAAAATCAATGTAGCTGAAGCTGAAGGCCATTCGTGGGGTCTCTTTATGAGGTAAGAATGCAGTACACATTAGCTGGCTTCAAGAAATTTTAATTGATGCTCTTAAAGAATTTATTCGAAAAAGTTAGTCGAACCAACATCGAATTAATAGTAAATGATTAAATAAATTAACACAATATAAATATTTGAGTATAAATCAATTGATTTTCAGATGAACAAGTCGACCTAAGATTCTTTTAGTGTGTTCCAGATATTTGATTTTAAACATAGAGTTAAGTCCCTTGTACAAGAGATTTTGCAGAGGAGAATCCCAGAATGTGAGGTGACTTAACTGTATTGAATGTTGGACAAAAATAGATTTAAACAGACGAATGCAATGTTGCAACCCGTCATCTCCGTCAAACTGCTTGACAAACTCCCATGTACATTTAGCATGATTGTTAAATATAATTGGGATGGGTTTCAAATTGATTCCAAGTTTCTAAGTCAATCTAGTCAGTTCCACTTCCATATTCATTATTCATAGATCCACACTATTTCCTTTTGTGTAATTCTCACTTTCATCCTTCACATTTAATACTTGACAATTTCATCCCTCTACTATTAGTTAAGATAACTGAATTGCCCGCTTTTTTCAAGTCTTGCCCTTATGCGTGGCATTTTTCAGACGTGTCTAGACAGACATTAGAACACCGACGTCAATCACATAATTAAAAGTGTTAATTTCCATATTGCACCGTCTAATCAATGACTACTCAGTCTCAAGAAGCATTGCACACCAAGTTAAAAATATGTTCATTGTGAGTGAAGTTAAAATTATTATTATTTTCACTTTTTGGGTTCTTTTCGTTTTTGCTATCAATTAGACTTTTATTTAGTCTAACCTATGTACTTTTTCCACTCTCTTTTTGCATGTTTCAAAATAAAATTTTAAATTATGGCCTAACTATGGCTAATTAAGAATATTTTATAGGAAAAATTGAGATTATTTAAATAAATAAATAAATTAGTGTTAAAGCAGTTGTGAAGAATTTGATTATGGACATTGTTATATGTACATCAAGTCTTGCATAATGGGTTACATAACGTCACATGATACTTTATCATTGGACAGTTCAAAACACAGTCAACTTTTTCATTCATCCAATCATTTCACTACACATTATTTCTGACACACTTTCTGGATGTCCTTGTCTGAACTAATAACATAATCCTTTGATTATATAAACTCTTGAATTGAACAAAGCCATAAAACGAAGTAAAAATTCGTATGATTGAGAATGGGCTTTGGTTCTATGCACATCGTTAACCATATTCTTTGATATCAATGATAGCATTATAAGAATTGGACCTAAACGATACAAATCAGGTTTAACTTATATGTTCTAAACGTAGCCAAAAATGCCTGTAATTTTCATGCGGACAGCTCAGGTGATAGCTAGCTAGCATCTACTGCAACAAGAAACCACAGCTAATCCCAACACAACACAAAACCTCCCCTCCAACACCCACCCCACCATACCTTTACCTAATTTTTTTTATCTTTCGACTTTTTTTTTTTTTAAAGCTTGTTACTTCTTTCACCTTCTGTATTGTTGTATATGTGGGTGTGTATTTCTGCTACTATAAAAGCTATAATCGATGCATCTGATAAGTTGTTTTTACCAAAATTAATGAACTTCTTTAAAGCTTAGCCAAACACGACAGTTCTCATTTTCGTTATCGTTCACATCCTCAGATACTCTGCATAATTATATTGCTTCAGCACTTTGATTTGATCAACAGCCAAATGATAAATTTAGTACCTCAATCCAGGTAACTAGAACATCAAATTTCTAAACGAAATTCCTTCTAGAAATGTAATATACCGAAATGGTTTATCTTGAGAAGCATCCAGAAACTAATGTACAAAAACCAAACATTTGATCACACCTAAAATTACGTAAATCATCGTAAATAAATTTTCGTAACAAAACAAAATCCATTTTTTCTGAATTTCCGTGTCATTGTCTCTTTCTTTCCCTTCAGCAAGTCCATGACGAAGATCTCTTCATAACAGGCTTCATTTGCTTGTCGACTTCAAGGGAGATCATCCCCAAGTGTGAAGGATCCTCCAACATCATTTTTGCCACAAGATATCCGGCAATGGACCATGTTTGGAACTTTCTCGCTTGTTTACCAACATATCTTCCTAATGTTCCATCATAGTATTCAGGCCAGCCATCCTTGAGCAAACGACTCTCTGCAAGATCAATTGCTCTTCGTGCAATTTGTATCCGTCCAGTCTTGATGCAAGCAGCCGTTAGCAACCATAAAAGCACTGTATTTAAGACGAAGAAAGAATGTCACGAAACAGAATGTCTGCGTTAATGTATTAAAAAGAAAAATCAGAGCATGTTGGTTAAGCTTAAAAGAAGTAAAAGTTGCTCTTAAGTTTTATTCCAAACATGTTTGGATAAGTTTCATTTTTCTTACCGTTTAACTAAAAAAGTAGAATATTTAATTAGTCACTCTTACCTTATTGTTAAAATAAGGTAAAAGTTGGTACTTGTATAAGTATAAAGTATTTAGCCAAACACGCTCGTGCTTCAAAAGCAGAGGGAGTACAAGCAGCCGTTGGCAACTCTTCATTTAAAATTTTTTCTGAAGGAAATATTTAGCAAGTCTTTGATACGGGAAAAAAAAGATGTTTACCATGTACATACAATACAGGACATTTCTTGACAGGGAATAAGCCTTAATCACTAGCGGGAGATGTTAAAAAAGGGGCACAAAATCAATATGAGAAGCGAACATAAAAGAAGAACCTGGCCAGGATCCTCCATTGTGATAACTCCATCTTGTATTTTTTGGATCACATCCTGTTACAATTCGCCATTCATGACTTTCGATTGCCGGATAACATATTTTCAGAGGCATTTCTCCTACGAGCTCTTCCCATCGTTCTTCGATAAGATCCATTATAGCAGAAGCTTGCTCAGGAGTGGCAAGACAAGATAAAATGGCTATACAATTACCTAAAACAAACCATCTAAAATCCATCCTTGCAGGGCTAACATTTCCGATAAAGTAACCACCACGCATAGGCATAAAATCAAATACCCATTCGGGGATTGAATCTGGAATAACATTAAACTTATTAACCGCAGTATGAGAATATTCTTCAGTTTTATAGCGATATATGTCATTTAACTGTTGAAAGTCGAGCCAAAAATAACTTCTCATGTGATAACTCAGCGCATGCAAACGCTTAACTATTCTCTCAATAAATTCATTGCCCTCTTCATCATGCTTCAGCAATGCTAAAGCACATCTCAAAGACATAAAGAAGAGTGCTTGAATCTCAATAGGATACCCATATATACCCTGAGAAAAGAAGTTGGACCATTAGAATATGCATGTACATTGTTATTTAGAGGATTACATAATAAGGCATAATTGAACTCACGTCATGTAAATACACTGAATGGAAAATAAAAATCTACGACAAACTAATTTTCACTTGGTGCGTGTTTAACAGTCGGATAAAATAGTCGGATAAAATAGTACTGGTTTGTATTAAAAAGCAAAAAAAGGTTAAAAATCTCGTTCAAATCAGTACTGAGCATCGAACATGCACTTAGATTACACAACAAAACAAGACACTTGAAAAGCTCATGTCTCCATAGAACACACGTGCATGAAATTTCTTTTCAAGGATGGACAAGGGCACAAAGCTTTTCGAGGAAATTCAAGCATGTCACCGAATTTTACCTAGAGATTAAAAAGGTTATCTAACATCTATGGTGAAATTGTTTACCTCATGTACTTCAGATCTATCGACTCTCTAACATTATCCTACAACAAATTGTCAACTCATCCCAGTTTTATCATCAATTAAGTGCCCATATAGTCTGTAAACTCAGTGATGATATTGACACACTACTCATATCAATGTATATGGCCTAGAAAACAACCTTAAGAAATTCGAAAAGCATATTAGCAATAATAAGATTCTCAACTGCTAAGTTATCATCTTCATTTATTAAAAACAACCCTACAAAGCATCATCAAAACACTATCATGATCACAGTGCTCCAGATTCTGTCGGGGATTTAAGATCTGTTCGTCCGGAAGCTCTATCATCTCTCTACACGTTTGCTTCTCTAATTTGTTTATCATAATTCTACTTATCATCAAAAGAAATGTCCATCTATTGGCATAAAGGATGAAGAAACAAGGAGCATCAATATTCAGTGCTTTATATTCATTTACAAACTTGGGCTCTACTTTAACTTTTTTCGTTTATTTAAAGCCAAAGGCATTTCTTGCATAGGGTTGGTTTCTCCGAATCTCCCATCTACATCATAAAATGAAGACATACAAACAAAATACTAGATGGGATAGTTAATTGTGTCCATCTGGAAATGTTTTTTTAATTATTTACTTAGCATCTAGAGCCCTATTTCACTTTCTTGTTTTCAACCTTAACAATCTCCAGCACCTATACCTTTTCAGATTCCAAAACTTAGTAATTTCCACCAAGAATTGTTCAAATTTGCTCGAGAATGAACCTATTGAAGCATTATCATCCATATTGATATAACCTTTAGATACTATTATGAAGATAGAGATGATTCAGTATCTCACCATTCTACGATCAATCATTGAGCACCCATCGGCACACAGCAAAGTCGGAAAAGTGTCAAATCCTTCGGATAAGCACAGAGTCATAATAAGTTTTATTCCCTTTTGGCACTCTGGTGTTTCAGCCAGAGATAGATCTCCAGTAGATTTTGTATATGCACGGAGAAGAATTATCCACCAGAATCCAGAATCAACTGGCGCTACTCTTCCAATTGCACTCTCACCAAAATCTGCGACTATAGTATCCGTCTTGCGAACTGGATCGTGAAGAACTTTAAAACTGGCTGGCATAACCCCTTCCCCTAGCTTAAATCTATCTATTTTTTTCTCCCACCCTTGAAGCTGAAGGGTCTTCAATAGGAAATTTTTAACTATATCTGGCTCACCATTCATTAAAAAGGCCAGAGCACTTGGTACAAAATCTCGAACAAAAACCTGCACAGCGAATTTTTTTTTCAAATTTTAAGGGAACATATTAGGAGCATGTCACACTAAGCTTAAAAGTTGCTTTTTCAAAAAAGTAAAAAGTTAGTTTCACTTCTTTTTAAGCTTAGCCATGCATGATCTAGTTTAACAGAAATATATAAATCAAAATCACTGAAACATCATTTGTTTCTTGGTAGTGGGATTAAAGATTTATCTCATTGCAGTTTTATGCAATTTCAGTATCAATATCTAATAAAATCACAGGGATATTTGTTTTTGTCAAAAAAATAAGGCCTGGTGATAGTAGGCAGTCAAAATTATGCAATTTTCAACTCTATTACCAGAAGATAACTTTCTCTAATGAAAATCTTTTACCTGATCATAATTCAAGACTTCCTCAGAAGCATGGTCATATGCGGCAATTGTGCCCACAGGTTGACCCCGAAAATGCACTAAGGAGCGTCGAAGGGCTTCCCAAGCATCTGCCACAATTGGATGGGGCTCGAAAGAATTCCGAGCAGAGGAAGCTGGGGTGTCCAACACTGACCGTCCAGGTGAGTATGTGCTCTCATAATTCTCTAAACCTCTTGTCAATCCAATGGATAACTCACTAAGTGACCTCTCATCGAATGATCTCTTCCTCTCTATGTTTAATCTCGGTTTATCAAGAAGCTTTGAGAGATCAAAATCATCCATTTCAGATATTGAGGCGTGGGAACTCACATTTCGAAGTCCAAAACCCCTCACACCATCCACATTAACCTTTATACTATCTTGTCTATCCATATCACCCTTCACCTTTCGACCAAGGGTCTATCACCAAAAAGAAAAAAATACATATATATTAATCGTAATATTTACCTTTATAATGGAAAGATAAATATACACATAGAATATCCACAAATAAAACACATAGATGCATGCATATGCGCACATGTGGTAAGTCCTTGTAAACACTACAACATTGTACGATTTGAAAAGGAGTGATGCTATTTGTACATCGCTGTGTACAGATTGATGACATAGAAGAGATAAAAAGACAAAAAAAAAGGAAGCCAGTTAATATAATCCACAACATCAATAAGTACATGAATCTGTACCCAATAATGTATAAGTAGCATTACTCTATGAAAAATCCAAAAATGAAAGTTCATATCTAACAGCCCAAAAAGGGGGAAAATATAAAAATTCAACCTTCATACACGCAAATACACACTGTTTGCATACCTCTGTGAATACGTAGATGAACTATTCTCTGCGCTGAATAAACTATAATGAAGGAGAGAGAGAGAGAGACGATACTTCAATATAACAGGTGTGTGGGTGCACGCACACACACTTAAAATGATTACATATGGTAAGAATAATGCAAAGCATAGCTTAGAAATAATGCACTGTCTCCAGTTGTTATTTTTCTCAAATGTAAACAAAATAGGCCAAAATAATAATAATAATTCCCTACCAAATTATAAAAAAAAAAAACCACCTAATATTAAGATCATTATTAGTTTTACAAAAAATATACTCATTAAGAAACAAAAATTAACTAAAATCAGAATGAATATGGATATGCTGGTGAGATTTAAACAAACAAACAAAGTACATTACCGAATTCAAATGAAAGGACTGTAATTCATATAAAATTATCAAAAATGAAAATGACTTTATAAAAATTAGAATTCATTAATGCTGATGAGGATCCAAAAACAACGTACATTATCAAACGCAAAGAAAAGTTCTGAAATTCATAATAAACTGGTCAAGATCCACTTAAAATGAGCTAAAAAACATAAAAATAGAACCCACCCAAAATATCAAATATTAACATAAGACCAAAAACTACTCCAGAAAGAGTTAAGATTTGAGAGAAAAATTATCCAATCTGCGAGAAACACGTCAGATCTAAATCTCCCTTTGCACAAAAATCAAGAAACAGAGAGATACAGAAAGAATGAAAAAACATACCTCTAACTACGGGTGATAATGAAGAATGAGAGTAGGGAGAAATATGTAAGGGCTATTCCCCCAGAAATGACGAACGGTAAGTCGCCGGAGAAGAAAAAAGTATAAGGGGTGTATAAAAATGGGGAAGGGGAAAAAATGAGCGATTAGGCAGAAGCCCATATTTATTGACCAACCAGAGAGAATTGCGGGTTGGGTGGGTACGGGGAAGAAGAGAAAGGGACTTTTGGACCGTCACTGTCTAAAGAAATTATTTAATGATAGTGGATTAGAAAAATTGTGTTCATGTATTGTCCTAATATCGAGTTGGTCTTCAATCTCTTAAAAAGAGAAAATTAGTCACTAATCTTTCATTATAGTTACACGTCCACCAGTATTCAATTATAGATTATGCTAAAGATTTTAAAATTAGATTTTTAACGGATTGTGATAGAAGTTTTTGAAATGTGTGATTGAAAAGATGTGGGATCCATAAAAGATATGGTTGGTATTGATTGTTTGACTTTGACTTAGATTAAAAACAGATTTTAATTCGGCCCAAACATGTCCTTAAAGTGAGAGATGCTTTTACGAGAACTATGTGACGATTTAATAATGATTTAGTGCAACAATTGCTCATTTTTGAAGTGGGGTCAACTCACTACTCGAACAATATATTGAGGACCAATTTTGAAACTTCCCCTAGTATACAATTAGCATGGTAAGACTTTTTACCGGCAATAGCCGGTTGGAATGCAAACCTACCAAAACAAGGGTAACTGGGGTGTGGGGTCAAGCAAGTTGTGTTGGGCTTGACACTATGGCCAGCAAGGGCCTAAGAAATAAATAAGTAATTTTAAAAATCAGTACATATGTTTAGGGTTGTTAGCGGCAAATTAATTTTTCGTGCAAGCTGTACGTCGGCTCTCATGAGTTGGTTCGCGAGCTCATCGGCTCATTAGCAAGCTGGCTTGTTGATAACTCGCGAATCGATTCATTATAAATTAATGAAAAAATAATTTCAAAAAAGTCAATAAAAATTGGCTAAACGAGAGTAGCTCGACTCATCCCACCAAGAGGCAAGTTTTGGGGCGAGTCGAACTGCACTTCCGCCACTTCGGTGTAACAAAGATTGCTTGTCCCATGTAACACCCCTACATATGCTCACTTTAACGTGATTAACTCGGAATGAGCCGAGTTAAAACAAACCACAAATAAATGTAGAGATAAGGCTTGACAATACATCGTTACTAATAACTGGATAATGAAGTTGACTTACTTGTTTAGGCCACCAATAGAATAATAATGCTATGTTAATGGTCCATAACGGTAATACTTTGTAGTTGACATATTAAAAGGTTTTGTGATATTGATACCTCCACGCTGATAGTGTATGAGCACTTCTTCATATGAGTAAGCTATCAAAAAACTAGTGAGATATCAATACGAAGAGAATTTCTCTCACGAATAGAAATTGAGGTAGAGAATGTAAATGAGCAAATTTGTAAGAGTAGAAGACAGTGTCAAGGAGATAAATTTTAAGGTGAGAGATATCATTTATATAACACTATGTGAGTTGAAGTGCAATGTCAAAAATCTATTTATAGGCAAAAATAAGAGTTTTATCCACTTAAATTCAAATTCCTCTAACCACCCTACCACCCTTACCTGCTCAAATAATAATATTAAAAGAAAAGAAAAGAAAGCTACCCTCCTCCTAGAGAAATGTACAAAAGATTTTGTGCTTATTGGCTAATCCCATATTATTTGACTATTAATTAGCATCACGTGTAATGATACACAAATGTGCAAAATGATGCATATGTTGCGTCATTTTTCATGCCAAGTAATACTCAAATGTTTTCTTTATATATCACTACATATAAAAAGAGCCAAATTAAAGGCGGACACGTGTCGTCTTTCCAATCGTCGTAAAAAAATCCCCCCTTTTTTTTAATTCCCTAAAATTCGTCAAAATTTTTCACACTGCCATTCCCGCTTCTCCATTTTCTCATGCAACCACCCACTCCTCCTCCATTTTCCCGCGCAACCTCCCATTGCAAACTTCTCCTTCCTTTCCATTTGCAAGGCTAATGCTGTCAAAAATAAATTTTTTGCTCCTAGAAGAATTTGGCAAACTCGTGTTGTTGGAATACACCTCAGGTTTGGATTATATTTTCCCCCTCTCTTTGTGTCATTATATAGTCATTCATTTATATTAATTCTTCTTTGAATCCTCTGGAATTTTAACCTAGCTCAGCCTCTTCGTCTTCTTCGCACTTTCGTCGTCCTTTTTCACCCCCGTAGTTTTTGTTGTCACATTCCTGGCTGGTTTCTTCTTCTGGGTTTTGTTTTTGACTGAATTTGTAGACTTTTTCACTTCCTCTGAATGGGAGATCTTGTAGGAGTTATTCGTTGTCTGACATCTGAGATTGAGAAAGAGATTGCTCAAATTGAAATAAGGTATTTTCGTAGTTAATGTCAATTTTGTTTCAATAGTTTTCAATTTTTTGTTGTGAAGGTATTTTCTATTACCATCAATCTATGCCATTCTAAAACTCAATTTAACTACGTATTTTTGGATTTTTAGGTGATTGTTGAAATTGACTTTTACCGGCATATTTGGATGATTATAGCAAATAGATGGAATGAGACAATTTACAATGCATCCGATGTGTATGGTTAAAAAAAAAAAAAAATTGGTCTGTATCTCTGTTGCCTTGTCTCCGTGCTTAACGGAGACACGTGATTTTTGGATTTTTAGTTAATTTAGTTGGTGATTGTTGAAATTGAATTTTACCGGCATATTTGGATGATTATAGCGAATAGATGGAATGAGACAATTTACAATGCATCCGATGTTTATGATATAAAAAATAAAAATTGGTCCGTATCTCTGTTAAGCACGGAGACACGGCATGTCTCCGTTAAGAACAGAGACACAACTCGTGGCTCCGTGTGACACGTGTCCACGGAGACACGCCCCGTGACTCCGTGCTTAACAGAGATACGGCAAGTCTCCGTTCTTAATCTGGAGATTTGATCAGCAAAGTCTATGTCATTATTGAGTCTTGGAATGGTCTGGTGCTGAGTCGCTCGTTAGTCTTCTCCCACCAAAATCATCAGTTCATGCAGTAAATCATTTATTTGAAGGTGTAAAGAATCTAGGATTTCACAAATCCCTTCAATAAACCCCACCAAAGTATTCATTTCCTTCAACGAATTTCTTTTAGTGTCAAAAAATATAGACGAGGAAGAAGAAAAGTAACCCAAAACCCTACTTACCATTAGGTTAAGTTCCAAGAAACCTGCATAACATCGAACCCACAAACTAATCTTTCCTTTAGAAATGATGTTGTGAAGAATAAAAAGACATTTGAGGGCAACGTAAGGGCCGTGAGTTCCACTCATTCATATCAATCTAATCAAGAATACAAGGTATGCTAACCACCTC
>CAIGRF010283888.1:46848-65189 GCA_903798235.1 Fraxinus ornus | reverse complement strand
GATCATCGGTTATTCTAATTTCGATTTCGTGGGATGCGAAGATAGTAGAAGATCAATTTCAGGCTATATATACCTACTAACTGGAGGTGCTATTTTCTGGAAGAGTGCTAAGCAGACACTCGTGGCTAGCTCTACCATAGCAGCGGAGTTTAAGCATGTTATGAGACATCAAACAATGGAATATGGCTGCGAAATTTTGTTATTGGGCTGCGCATTGTGGACAGTATAGAAAGACCACTCATGTTATTTTGTGACAATAAATCAGCAGTGATATATTCCACTAAGAATAGGAGCTCAATGAAGTCAAAACATATAGAGATCAAGTTCCAGACTGTTAGAGGAAGAGTTCAGAGTGGACAGGTGTCAATAGAGCATATCGGGACAAACTCCATGGTTGCGGAACCGCTTACTAAGGGACTGATATCCAATGTCTTTTGTGAGCACATTGCTCATATGGGTGTAATATCTCTTGATGATATCTAGTTTTAGTGGGAGTTTGTATTTTTGTACTTTTCATATTAGACACATGTATTGTCATTCTGGATATGGTTAAAGTTATTTTTTATTATAAAGTGTTTGGTTTATTATCTCTGAATCTATTTGAAAATGATCTCACTGGGTATTAAGGTGGACCAATTGGGAATAGACATGTTAATATCACATTACATGTAATTTTCATGCTATACATCCATGCTTGATTCATGTCATTCAATATATGTGACCATTGATGGCTTTAGTTACGACATAAGTAGTGAAAGCCGCTTTGATCCTATGTTGAGATGATTGATGGACCAAATTTTTTGGGGATGCATTAGATAATGATAGCAAAATTTTGAGTACTCATAAGGTTATATTTAACTTACAAATATAAAGTAACACATATAGCCCATGTGGGAGATTGTAAGGATTTTAATCGAACATGTGGGCTTGAATGTGAATTATTGTGTATTAAATTAAAAGTTATCAATTTTGGTTAAGCTCATTTAAAGTGATCTAATAAGGTTTCGGTATTTTGGGTTTTGTAACATCTAATTAAAGTGTGGGAAATATGTGTAGAGATCAAGCATGTTCCTAATTTCATAATGAGCCGAGTTAGGTTATGGTTTCCGGATCACGTGTGAATTATTCATTCTGTTATGACTACCATCTTCGGAGAAAAATAAAAGAACAACGTGTTGATCTGGAAGATTAAAACCGCAGGATTCATTCATTACGATAACTATGTCTAACGACCTCCCTGGACGATGGTGAAAGTATTGTTTAGTTCAGTCGGCATCGACCAAATGACTGAAGATATATCGGCACCACAAATTGTTAAACCAATTCCATAATCCAATTGGGCCATTTGAAGCAGCCAAATTTTAATTTGTACTGCTCATGGCCCAACCCAAATTTTGGATGGCTCTTATGTGTGGAAGCCAACTTAGTACCTTTCTATTGGGCCTTACTATTCCTATTTGAGCCAAAACCTAAAATTCTATGTGAAACCTATATATGTTCCCTTTTCTCGTGCCTTTTGTCTTATGAAAGATTTAGCCTCTTGTCTTGGAGAGAAACCGGCTATAAGCTTTGTGCTTCTTCCTGCCTTTATTAGTTGTGTGCTAAGACTCTTCTACCCTTTGGTTTTGATATGTGTGATTAACCTGTGGCTATATATTCTTTCATCCAAGTTCCTTTGTGGGCAGAAACCGTGAGCAACCGTTTGTGGCGAAGGTTTGGAATTGGCTTTTCTTCTGTGGTGTTGATTGTTTCTTGGTGCAAAGTTGGCTGGAATTTCTTCACAATATGGTTAGCATAAATTAAGTACCGGTGCTTACGAGATCATATATATATATATATATAATGTCGCACAATTTCTTTTGTGATCCCCATTTTCGACCATCTGTTGAATTGAAACTCCAGAAAGTGACCATAATTGGCACAACCATCGTCAATCACATGGAAATATTGAAACAAAAGCTATAAAGCTATAAGATTATAGCTTTTCTGCAAATAGCGCACAAAAGTTGGCTTCTATCGTGAGCTTACCTGAAAGAGCTTGGCAGTCATTGGTGCAACATAAAGCTACAACAGAAGGACATGATTTGGCAACACATAAACTGTTCAACACTCAATTATTTTAGAAAATCAACGACGTGTTTGGTTCGGACAGTGGACAATTCATTCACGTCTTAGAATTGTCACCATCGTAAAGGCGAGAAACTGATGGCGACAAGAAGAAAGGTAGCGAAGAGAGCAACTAATGAATATACGACGGTTGAATCCATCGTGAAAACATCATAACACTCGTTTTCATGACCTAGAAAGTCTCCAAATAGGGTTTATATTCATGGTGGAAACTCAATCTTGGGTAGTGCCACCAAGAAAACGCGTGTAGAGAAGAAGCGAGACAGAATTTCGACCCAACAATCTGAAATGACTGAATAAATATACTTCAATATCCAGGAGCAAAACTACTCTTTCAGTAATCATTAATCAGTCTTGTTTATTAACTAGTTAGATCATAGTTATTTAAAAGTCTTTTAAGGTGTAGTTTCTCAAGGCACAGTCTTTCGCATTCAATTGGTTACCAAATTATGACAAGTAAAAAATATGATAGTATATCTTAATATGACTACGTTTTGATTTTACGAATCTTTACCTTTTCAACCAAAAATCGTTTCCACATTTTGTTCTCGTTTCACCATGCTAACATATCACAGAAGAAGGGTGAGGGTATCTTCGTATATCCCACCCGAAGCCTTAGTCATTATGTAACTTTATCTATCGATGGTTTCAAACTCTACTATAGCAACTACATTGACTTGAGCATCGGACGTTCAACACGAGAGTTCCCTTACCCATTTTTGTAGGTCCCCTCTGTTAAGGGAAAGAATTCCACATCGAATAAAGATGAAAACATAGACCAATTTATAAGAGTTTTAGCTACTCCTCTTAATAAAATTGACATTTTAAGATGAAACCTCAAATCTTAACACCCTCAACAATTGACAAATTGTAGCAATGTAACCCTAACAATTAAGACAAAGTGCAAACCATGTGATTAGCTAGCTCATTTAAACAATCTATTTCAAATAATCAAGTAAATTGCATCTAAAAGAGCTAATTGTGTGGTCATAACCAACCCAACCCAGAATTGGGCGATTTCTATGTCAAAGTTTTTTGTTTCGATTTCTTCATCATATTTCCTGACTAGATTATTTGTTAGGATGAACAATGCATTTAATTGATTTGGAGTAATTAATACAAGACGCCTCTACCTTTCAATTTTATTGTGCGAAACGTTCTTACATTTCATTTTTCGACATTTTCACATTTGATTGCCAAAAACGTACTTACATCCACTTACCATCAGTTGCTCTGTTAATTCAATATAAAACGACTGTGTAATTAGTACAAAACGTCCCTATTTTTCAATATTATTGGGTAACGTGTCTCTACCTTTCATTTCTTAACATTTTCATCATTATTTCCACTTTTCATTGCCAAAAAACGTCATTTCATCTACTTATCGTCAGTTACTCCCTTAATTCAATACAAATGGCCAGTTTTATTTTCAAACACCAAGGGTAAAATAGTCTCAGACTCTCAGCCCATATACCCCTTCTTCCCGCCTTCAAAATAGTTATTCCATAAATAACTGTAACGTGAATATAAAAATAAGTTATAAATTATTACACTATATAAAGAAAAAATGGCATAAAGAACATTGAGAGAGAGAGAGAGAGAGAGATTTAATGTGCTACTGCCACACCATTCATGTGAGAGCTACTAAATCAGATGTTGATGTCCAATTGCACTATAACGAAGAACTTACAGTTTGTTTTAACTCATGTCTCTCTCTCTCTATTTTCTCTCTACTATCATACAAAGTGTGAAGGACTTGTCCTAATACCTTTTATGTAAGAGAAAAATATTATGACGGTCGAAGGAAAAATGTATAGTATATTAGGATTAACACATCCAACAATCTCCCACTTGGAACTAATTCTCAAGTATCCACAAATCATCTACATGAAATCAATCATCCATCAAATCATACCTATGGCGACATCGAATTTTCTTCCTCAAGTGAGAAGTACAACTTTACTTTCTCAACTGCAACCGTCTTCGTGAACATGTCGGCCGAATTTTGAATCCATTGGATCTTCTCAAGTGCTAACATCCCATCCTCCAAAACTAGCTGAATGAAATGTTATCGATCCTATATGTTTTCTCTTGATATGATAAACTGGATTCTTTGATAAGTGTATAACACACTCGCTATCATAATATATAACATATTCTTATCACATTTCTAACCCAATACTCTAAGAAAGACGGTAATAATATCATTTCTTTGCTAGCCTTCTATCCCAACAATAGACTGTGCCCGTGACCTAACTAACTACTGTACCACCTAAAGTGAGCATATAGCCAATGGTATTATTTCTATTGTTAATGTCATCGACCATGTCAATGTCTACATAATCATATAAACTCGAGTTTGCACCTTTGAAACAAAAGGTTGAGCATGTAGTACTTCTCAAATATCTAATAATTCACTTAACTGCTTCACAATGTTAATATTTAGGATTACTCATATATCTGCTAACAATTGTCACTACATGCGTAATATTTGGTCCGATACAGACAATAATGTACATAAGATTACCAATAGCATAGCGGACGCATAGGGTACTTAAGCCATGTAAGCTCACTCTTGCTCTATCAAGAGACACTATTCTTTGTGATAGTATAAAGTAACTAGTCAATGGAGTACTCACGGTTATTGCTTCATTCATATTGAATCTGCTCAACATTTTCTTCACACATTCCTCTTGTGATAGCTTCAAAACACCATTCACCTTATCCTTTGTAAACCTCATCCCAATAATTTTGAAAGTCCTAAAGTTCTCCATTGCAAACTCTTTCAACAAAAATCCTCATTAGATTATTAATTTATTGAATACTTCCACTTGCAATCAGCGTGCCATCCACATTTGTAAAAGTAGTCAAATTTCATAATATAGCAATAATGGTTTCCCTGGCATATCAAGAAATCATTACTATACGTGAACCATCAAACTTCTTCTAACAGTATCCCGGAACCTGCTTCAAATCATAGAAGCTCTTAGGAAGATTGCACACCATTTTATCCTTTTCTTGTGATTCAAAACCTTGTGACTGTTGCATATTAATCGAATAACGATTTAAAATAATGAAATACAATCAATAAAATGACCACAAATAATCAAATCACTATTTAAAATACTTCCAATCATTCAATCATCATAAAATTAATTGTTCTTAAATGACAAGCAAGCAAATGTTCTAGATTGCTCTACTATCTGTTGTTCAAATAGGGAACAAGAATTACTCGAAAATTAAAATTTTCTTTAATTCAAGAATCAAAATTATTACCAAATGTTCATGTGCATCTTATAATAAAAAAATAAAATTTAGAACTTAATTAAATTCGATAAATCAGAATCACATACGCTCCAGCTTTCTAGATCAAGAACTTATAACTTTTGATTTTAAAAACTTCATTCTTCTGACCTTCAAGCTTTTAACGATATTCTCTAAAATCAAGACTACACCAACGTGTGGATACCTTTTTCAGTTAAGGAAACCAAATTCTAAACTAAATGAACCAAGGAAAGATTAAGAAAAAAAAAAATTTCAATTGTTCTCTCACGAAAAACGTTTGGCACGTTTTTCCATGGTGAATTTTGGTCCCCTATGTGTCTATATATATAGGCACAAAAGCATTGTTATAATCCAAATCAAATTAGGCCTCGATTGGTATAACTGCACGTATAGTCAGGAAACTTTAATTACAACAACAATTAAGTTCAAAACTTTTTAACTAATTACAATTGAGTCCTAAACTTTTTCAAGTCACCATAGGACATGTTCGGACATATATTATTCAAACTTCAATAATTAAATATGTATAGGCGACCCTAGAACACTCAATATAATTATTATTCTTTATCTTTTTTAATAAAGGCAAAAGATCACACTCTCAAAACATATATTACATAAGCTAATATATATTTAGGGGCTTGGTTGAGCTCCATTTTTTTTTTATTTTTTATTTTTGGTATAAAATACATTTTGGAATAGTAGATTGATTGAGAGTGTGAGATTAAAAAATAAGGAAATGTTTTGAATTTGCGTATAATATTATTTATTTGAAAATGTGTTATTCAAAAGAAGAAAAAGATAAATGTATTTTAAAAAAAATGGGAATCAAACAAGGGATTATAATACTTTTCTATATGACTTGTCATATATTTATTTCAACCGGTCCAAGATTCGACCATTAGTTATAACACAAATGATAGTTTCCTTAAACTATGTTGTCTAACAAAATTGTCGAAATTTAACAATCGCTAAACACAAATTAAACTCGAATTTGTAAGTGTTCAACAAAAAACACTTACGTAGTCCCTCTACCCATTTTTTAGGATAACGATTCCAGACACGAATCCTTTTTTTTTTTTCTCACTCAGCTCGTTTTTTAGTTTTCAACTTATCAAAATATTTGATCGGTCAAATTAATCTCACATATCTGTAAATCAAATAACTATTAAACTTATGAAAAGATATACACAACTTTGTCCAGAGATTAAGATGAAATTTTCGACAATCAAGTGAAATTTAATTCTTTGCACAGTCATTGTATAAAATAAAACTTGATACTATAGTGTTGTTCATCGTCATTATATAAAACAAACTGTTTAATTTTCCTACATCATTTTCTAGATCCAACTCCACCGTGAGAAATTTGAGTCGTCCTATTATTTTCCTTATATTTTTACATGATTATTGCGTTTGGGCTTTCCATTTTTATAGTAATTATAATAGTTAAGCAAAATCATCATAAAAATTTAGGATCCGTTTGGTTTGTATTTCAATTTTATATTTTGGGCATTTGCTTAAAGATTGTATAAAACGTATTTAATTTGTCGTTCAAAAAATGGAGAACTCCGATTTATAGTTTTCAGTTTTGTAAAACACTTAAAAACTTCTTTGATTTGGTATTTTTGAAAATAAGATTAAATTTATAACACAAAACTCAAAATAATTTTTGAATTTTTAGTGTTTTTGTTTTCAGTAAAACATTCAAAACAAGAAAAATAAATTCTTAATTATCATACCGGAAAAGTCAACTACATGCAAAATCCGATGTCGGAAATAAAACAATTAAAGTCTAATTCTATGGCATCTGTTCAGCCGATGATCACTTTGCTGCCTCGGAGTTCAATGGAGAATTTGTTCGTTGGTAGACCAGGAAGGAGCAAGCCTGGGTTCGATGTCCCAGAAATTGACTGCCGATCATTTTCTCATCGATGCCATGGCATCTCCCACCGTGGTGCCAAACATATGCATGACTTGCAAATATCATAGGAGGCGACAAAGAATAAGGATTTTGATGGTGATGTTTACTATATCGTCGGGATTGAACTTGCTTGATTCGCGAAGATTCCTTCTGGCTGCTAACGTATTAATGAAACTTTTAATTTTTCGTTCTTTAATTGTTATCNACGAAAGGTCATGTTGAATGGAACTATGAGTTAGGGTCTAAAGTGTCGGTGATCGAAGGCTTAGGTATGGCAGTGAAAGGGCTTGGGCCTCCCGATAATGGGCTTTCAAAGTTTAAAATAGGTCCATCAAGCTTCCAACATGAGGTTGCAACTAATATTGGGCCCAATTACTCTAATGTTGGGCCAGAGGAATGAGCTTATATAAAAAAAGGGTAGCAAGTGGGTCAGGCTTAAAACAAAAAGGTTGACCCTGATGTTAACACTACCGCAAGCTAAGACGCAAAGAAAACACATGTTGGGACCTGCACGGAAAGCCATCTGATTGAAAACCTAGGCAAAGTAACAAAATCGTAGCTATTAAACATTTGTTGATTATTTAACAAAAAAGACTAAGGGGTCCAATGGTGCTTTTAATCCCGAATAGATGGATCAACTCCACAAAATGTTCTTTACACTCCAACTGTCAAGTCAAACCTCTACAAATAATCCTTCAAATTCACTAGCCCACATAGGTAATTTTTTGAAAGCATTAAACTCCACCACTCAAACTAAAATGCCATGGATCATTGACTCGGGAACGTCTGATCATATGACGGACTCCTACCACCTATTTACTCCATACTCAACATGTGCTGGCAATCTTAAATAAAATTGCAGATGGTTCTCTATCCACTGTCGTAGGAAAATGGAGTATTCAAATTTCCGATTCTATAACTTTAGAATCTGTCATCCATGTTCCAAATTTATCATACAATTTACTATTTGTAAGCTAGTTAACAAAAACTCCCAATTGCTCTGCTAGATTTCTTCCGTCTTATTGTGTTTTTCAAAACCTATCATCGAGGAAGACGATTGACAATGCTAAGAAAAGTGAAGAACTCTACTACTTTTAAGATGCTGATGTGAGTAAACAATGTCAAATTAAAGTTTTTTGATTATGCATCTGTTCTTAGAAATAATGAAATTATGTTATGGCACTTTAGAATGGGTCATCCCGACTTTTAATACTTGAAACATGTTTTCCCTTCTATTTTTTTTTTGAATAAAAGACTGGTCAATCTGCAATGTAAAACTTGTGAACTTGCAAAACATCAACGTACATCATTTCCAAAATCCACGTACAAACCATCAAAGCCATTCACCATGATCTACAGTAATGTATGGGGTCCCTCACGAGTCCCAAACCGTAATAATGCAAAATGATTTGTTACATTCATTGATGATCACACTCGAATATGTTGAGTTTACCTACTAGAATAAAGAATTGATATTCGATCCGTGTTCATCAACTTCCTTTCTATGATTCAAACGCAAATTCAAACACAAATTCAAATTATGCACATTGACAATGGCACAAAATACTTTAATTACATCATGGGAGACTTCTTGCAAGCCCATTGCATAATTCATCAAAGCTCTTGCGTCGACACGCTCCAATAAAATGGGATTGCTGAACGAAAAAATAGACATCTCCTAAAAGTTGCTGGTGCCTTAATGTTTACTACAAACATGTCAAAAATGTTTTGGGAGGATGCAGTACTTACATCCACCTATCTAATCAATCGACTACCACATATTTCATGAGATCATTAACTTTTATCAAAATCTACTAAAAATTTTATTTTAATCCCTGCAAAACATGGGCTAAGCTACTTGTATGATTTGCTTGCTACCAACGCCAATTGAAGTCCACAAGCAAAACAGTGAATATAATATGCAAATGGGCACTCATCAACAAATAAAGCTTGCAATCCATTCCATTTTTCCACCACAAATACTAGCACCATCATATTATTAAACACACTTTTTATATGCCGAGGTTGTGTAGAGAAAGGATATTACGTATCTCCTTCCTTAAAGTTATCACATGTTGATGTGTTTGCAATATGTAATACTAATGTGAGAATATCTTAGATTGACATTCCTATTATGTTGAGGGACCACATTTAGGATACATCGTTAGAGCTTGCTGTGGAAGCGTGGTTGGAACGAATATGTGAATTCTTAAGACATTTGAAGTGTAAATTGTAACATTCCAGAATTTTTTTTTTCCTAAATTTATTTATTTTCTAGGTGTTTGGTGCTATATTTGAATAAATGAGTTAAGAATGATAATCATTTTCCAATATAATTGATAGGAAAAAAATTCAGGAAAAAACACAATTATTTTTTCACGTTTAGTAATCGTTGGAGTTAGATTAAAAGCTTAAGAAGTACTGAATAAAATATGTGTCATAAAAATAAAACGGTGAATTTCCGATAACTTGTGACGTAATTCAGCTTAGAATCAAAATAGACTAGGAGAAATGGCTGCCCCTAGCAGATTTTTTAATTGGTGAATTTCTAACAAGAAAAATAAAATAGAAAAAACCAATAAGAGGTTTGCCTACCAAGTTGTAGGCTTGACAAATCCGATTTTACGCTTCCTGATTGGATTAATGGTTTAAACTCAATATTCGCTTTCATGAGATGATACTTTAAACTAGACTAGTGGATGCACGTGCTTTGCACGTGTAGTGGACGATGCGGTGAAAGTAATAATGTTTACATTTGGCTATGTGGTATTTCAATGAACAATGGAACATGTTTGAAGGAAGGACGATTATATTGGATTATATGAAATGTGTATACAAAAACCTTTAATCTAGGACATCTACTGATGGAGGTAAAGGTGAACCATAGGTACTTGGATTCCAAAAATACAAATAACACTACCTTAACAGCCTCCAAAATCTTGCTGAACTCCAACTTGTCTTCATTCTTTACATAGGTGAAGCACAAGGACGATACAGTCTTCTTATGGACAATCTGGAAGGTGGCATAAAATAGAGAAGTTATATTGATCTCAAATTTCAAAGCCGTTAGAACCCAAAAATGGACCATGAGACAAGACCACTTATAGTTCCCAATCTTGCCTTTCCCTTCACAATGCAACAAGGGATTTCCATCTTCTTGCACAATGCTGGGAGCCACACAACCAACTCAACAGGATCCACATCATGCGCGATCACCACGAGCTGTGCTTTATTCTGCAAGAAAAAAATGATTAGACAAGTTGTCAAGATAAACCCCAAGGGAACTACTCATTGTGTAAATATGTAGAGAAGATAACCTGTTCAATAAAATAAGTGATATGGTTGAGACCATAGTTCACAATAATAGGGTTCTTAATATCTGGAGTTTTGCCTTCAGCCTCAGCCTGAGCTCTTTTGAAAAGGTGCTCTTTCTTTTGAGCTCTATCCTCAGTCCTGTATTTTAGAAGCATCTTAAACAAACTTTTTACTGCACCTTAACAACGAATTTATATTCAATATAAATGTCTCAGATAAATTTCTAGTAGAACAAGAACATTTTATTTCACATTAAAGAATTAGAGTAAGGAAGAAAAGTACACGTTAGAGTGATACAAACCTTTTCAAGATCGCGGCTCTGGTAACTTTGATTGCCAGTTAAAGACAAAAATGGTGCTAGCTTTTCTTTAGAGGCCTCATCCATGTAGCTGCAAATACACACAGAAATGAATACATAGTGGACCTTATAAAAAATATTAGTGCTTTCTCGAATAATGAAGAAAATATCCACCTGGCATTTTTTACGAAATCATTTAACACCAATCGAGCGAAGCTTTTCTCCACAAGCTGCAGTTATGAGGTAATATGTTAAAAATAAACTTCTTCGTAATTGATCAATCTTATAATAAGAAAAAATATTTGCAAATTGCACTTTTATTAAATTTCTACCGTCACTTACTACCTTGTTATATGGTTTGCCCTCCAACTTCTCATACCTATAGAAGCAAAATGTTAAGCATCTGGAATATAGAATTACAAGAAGGCTTAGATTTTAAGAGAATAACACTTTACCTCAGCAGAAGCTTACTTGTGACAGAAGGTTTTATAACAAGAATCAAGTGCCATGAGATAGCAAGTCTGAGAAAGCTTTCCATTGACAAACTATAAGCATAATTTTAACCATATCAGAACTGAACAAAGTATAATGGAGCAAATTTGAAGTAGCAGTGCATGATTTCCAAAACATCAATCACAAGTTTTTGTTTGTTTTTATTAGCAGTGACATTCAGCATATGCACAAAAAACTGCAAGATTTTTACACATTTGTAAAAAGTAAAATATTGAAATTAGTAGATGCTTTAAAGATGAGAATTACTGGATATGCACTGGCAAGATTAGGCTTGTAAAAATCATAGGCATTAGCCATATGACTACCCCTGAACTTGCTTTCGAACACAATATGAGTATTAGGTCCTATTAGCATGGCAATAGCTGCAGCTCCTCCAGTGGGCTTGGCTGGTCCCTCTGCATAGACCTGTTTAGGAAAAAAAAAATGTTTACTGTCAAGGCAATCACCCATAAGCACAATCAAATTATTCTACTGAAATTAAATCAACACTTAGCTTATGGATGTGCAATAAAATAAATACATTCCAGCAGGGGGGAAGTTACATTATGAATGACTTTTAATTGAGTATAAAACTGATCCAGCTTATGTAGTACGGGAAAATTGCAAATTATAGGGGTAAGTGCAAATTATAAGATATAGTTTTGCAGCAATTTAGAAGTGGGAAAGCTTGTGTGCTCACATTTCTCTTAAGTAAATGCAAATCAAGAATACGAAAATGCGTAAAGATGATGGTCATACCGCACTTTCTGTGCAGACAACGAGCCCATATTTCCCATCCCATGAACTACTTTCCACCCAATTGACACAGTTGAAGAGAGCTGCAGTTCCCCCATAGCATGCATTGATTGAGTCAACGCCTTCTATGTCAGTATTTCCACTTTTCTGGTCATTCAAAAGGAGAACAAATGGACTAATAAATGACAGATATACATTTTTACTCTAATAAAATAATATTACACATAAACCCAAAAATTTTCCTTTTTTTTAAGCACACATCCTCCGAAAAAGTTACTGTTCCAGAATACACGTTTCCCAAAATCTAATTAAAATGGAGGTAAAACAAGGGCTAAATTTATACTTGAAACGGTAATTGAAATGATGTAAGCAAGCTTTACTTGTGGAAATTACCATAACTTAACCTTTTTGCTAAAATATGGCCAATGGGATTTTTTGCTTCCAAAATCGAAGTCGAATAATTAACTACTGATAATTTTTAAGCATCATTTAGGTTAACTCAGATAGACTATCAGCTCAACAGTAGATATTGTATTCCAGTGACTCGTACCAACACAGATGCTAAGTGCCAATAATTAAAAATCACAGATTGCGTACTTAAGTACCTCAAAGATTGGCATCAAGAATGTCTTAATAGACTTGCTCTTGTCTAGTACAGTCTGACTTCCAACTTCCAGACGACCAATCTACTTTGGATCGATCTCGTATTTCTCAAGAAGTGAGCTAACAACAGTCAAACTGAAGGTTAAACAGGTAATAAATAAAAGTATCTTGTTATTGCCTATATTTTTAGAACAGGTGCCAAACTGAAGATAAAAGAATTAATAAATGCAAGAAACTTGTTTAAAAAACAATCAACAACCAAATTTTTATCAAGTTTCATTTCAGTAAAGAAGTCTTAAACAGTGAATAGAAGATAAAATACTTTGTTCAAGAATATCACAAAGCATGGCTGCAAATTTCTAGATGCCTCTATGTATAATTATTCTTCACGAGGATATTTCAGCAGGGTAACAACGTATAAAGAAAATGAGAAGCAGCCCATACTTGTCAGCAGAGGTTACAAGAATCAGCTAAAAATCGAAGAAATTCACAGAACACCTCTCCAAAACATTATTGTCCCAATTTCTTGGAGGAAATCTATTAATTAAAAGAAATTATTTTTTCATAGCCGAACAATCTATGGACAAAAGCGTCAAACCTTACTGTCGAAGTAATACCCAAAACTTCAGTAGATAAATTCTAATAGAGCCCCATAAAATTACCGGTCTACAAATCAATTCCAAGAAGAAGAAAAAAACAAGCAAAAAAACTTCTAATAGAGCTAATCAACAAAAATTATTCCCAAATACTCACCAGAACAAGAACCCAAAAAACTCCCCAAATTAAACAATCCATTAAAAAATCACACAAACCTGTAGCAAAAACGCAATTTCGGCCAATCCGGAAACACGTCGGCCTCAATCCTAGACGATCAGATAAATCCAAAGATGTGGTCTCGGGCTGGCCGACGGCGTTCGAGCACTGCAGGAGTGTCGACACCGGAACAACAGCCTCCATCTTCCGCCGCTTCTTTTTGTTGTTTTCTAGCTGCGGAGCCACCGCGGCATCGTTTGGGACAAATTGAAATTGATGAATTTCCATCCTCCTCCTCCTGGCGGATTTCGAAATTGGCTCAACTGGAGCAGTTGTTTCTGTCTCACCAGCATTTAATCCATAGGACATACCCACCATGAAATTATTCTCAAGAACCCCCAAATTATTCTCGATGAAATCAATGAATTTCTTGATCTTAAGATCTAGAAAGCAAGAGAAAACTCAGGGACAGTAAATATTCTAGAAAGAGAAAAGGGAGGAACACTTTTATCTTCTTTTATTTACCCAAAACGATGTCGTCTGGAATTTCAGCTCAGTGGCTCAGGAAACTCGGCTCGAAAATGGCTGAGCCAATGGCTTGTGAACAGTAACCGAAATCTGCCTCTTTTACTTTTAGTTAGATTTAATTATGGTGGCAGGCAAAGGGGGAAAGAAAGAAAAAATCTATTATGTCCTTAACTATGGAAAGTTAACGATTTGATCCCTAAACTATGTAAATCAAGCAATTTATTCCCTAGATTTTTTTTTTCAAAATCTCACTATGAGGTCCTAATTTCCAAAATTAACAACTATAAGAAAATTTTCAGGGTGTTATAGGGGTTGCCTGGGAATTCGACTCCACGATTCAAGAATTCAACCTTGCATATCATCCCTTCTATTGGGGGCGCATACCATCTCAATATCTCTCTCTTGTTCAGGGGTTGGACCTTCCACCGATGCGTTTAGCATTTCAGTGTCTATCAAAACCATGTTTGTGCTTCCGGGCTCAAACTTTCTTAAGGAGTTGAGGTATCACTCTCTTGAACCCATTTGTTCACCTCGGACAGTGGCTACGACTTGATCGATGGGAAATTTCATGCATAAGTGGTGGATGGAGGTGACTGCCTAGAGTTCTTTTAATGCAAGTCGTCCCAGCTCACCATGATAAGCAGACTTGTGATCTACAATGAAAAATTCCATGAAATGGTGAGTCATCAAGGGGGTGTTCTTATCTCTATGGACAATGTAATCCTTCTCCTAGGGACAATGCTGTCGCTAATAAAGCCATATAGGGGCTGTCGGGATATGAGTTTGTGATCTATCAACATTTTGTCATAAGTAGCTCCAAATAAGATGTGACAGAGCTCCCGTTATCCACTAGTATACGTTTCAAGCTGTTTTTTGCTACAATGGCTCTTACTACCAAAGTATCACAATGGGGGTAATGTACACCATCAACATCGTTCTGTGTAAACGCTATTGGTGGGGGTATTGCTAGTCCCACAATGAGCGTTATTGATCAAGTAGCTTCTACTAGGAGATCTTTAGCCTCTCTGGCGTAATTTCTTTGTACATTTCTTTATTCACCTCCAACATGTGGGCACCTAATTATCGTATCGATCTCTCTAATAGGAGCATTTTCTGCATTTGTAGAGGGTTCTCTTCTTTGCCTTTAACCACGCCTAGGCCTGTTTCTATCATCATCACGTCTATGCCTAGGCGATTCCTCCCTAATATGTCGTCTCGTCTCGTCACATCGAGGCTCTTGATCATGCTTGGATAGAGGTGTACTCTATTGAGCAAGATGGTATTCCTTCTTCAAGTATATGAGTTTGTTGGCTCTGTGTGGTGTGGCCTAGACATGCAGTCGTTTGTGTCGTGACTATAGGTTCGATGATATGTGCAATATGGCCTATTTCTAAGCTCGTTGCTCCTTTCTCTACCTTTGCCTTTTGGTCGATTAGATGGTCTTTGAGCATCGGGGCCAACTTCTTCGTATGCCAAAGACGGCAGTACGTTTAATATGGAAATGGCTAATGTTTGGCCTAAAGTTTGGGTGATTGTCTGCCCTGTTTGAGTTTATTGTTGATTCACCAAGTGCGAAATAGGGCATCGCCTATGCCTCTGAGGTAGTGGAAGTCCCATCGAGGTTCAATTGCAATAGTCAATCAATTTCTCATTGGCAATCTCACTTCTCATCATTTTCACCAAGGCGTCGTAAAACGTGGGATTTTTATTTCGCACATTTCTCCATAAGAGGGTGCTCATATTGAGGTCTCCTCTCAAGACTGAAAGGACTTCCCTTTTGGTGACCTACTCACAATAAGTCATTTTATCTGTAAATTGAGATAAATAGCTCTTCAAAGTTTTGCTAGCTTCTTGTCTCATGTCCTACAACCTTTGGATAGGGGTCTCTCTTTCCTTGCTCGACAAATATTGGTTCAAGAAGGCCTTTTTGAGATCCGACCAACTTCTGATACTCCCAACTGGTATGCGACTATACCAAATTTCAGCAGTAGTACTCAATGTGAAGTGGAAAGCTCTACATTTTAGTACAGACGAGGCTCCTCTAAGAGATATATGTGTCTTATAATTGTTAAGGTGCTTTGCCAAATCATCATTTCTTTCATATTTGGGGATCTTTGGTGGCACAAAGTGGTTAAGAACATCGGCATTTCTCAGCCTGCAAAATGGGAGACTTTCATCACCGTCGTCCAATTCAAAAAATCTGCATTGACCATCTGAATCCTTTTCTTTAATCTGGTACTGGGGTGGTTGCAAAGTACTAGCTTGGTTCGTCAAGTTTGTAGTGTCCCTTCTTTCTCGCATATTCCTAGGTGGAGAAAACCTTTGGGATTCATAGCTTTGCTTATAGCCTTGTTGCCTCTGTATAGGGGGTGACTGTTGGGGCATATTTTTAGGCACTAATGGTCCAGTTCTATCAAAGGCACTGGTGGACCTCTGTGGTTCATGTTCTTGTACACATTTTGGGGAAAAGTTTTTAGCCCCCTATGGTAAGTCATATCGGGTTTGCTAGAAGTGTAATTTGTCGACATGTCCACATCCACTTCCGTTTCGATAGGGCTAGGATCCCATTTGTGTCTCTATGAGTAAGTCTCAGTGTTGTTGTAGAAGTCCCATTAGGGCCATATTTTGATTATATGTTGATTTAGCACCATGAGCCTAGCCCATAGACAAGCCTTATGCTCGGCCCACATAAGAAATGAAAGCCTAATACTAGTCCGATATGCCTTAAATAAATATTTCTAAGACCAAATTTACTCTCATGTTATTTTCGACGAGGCTGAATTATAAGTATAAAAAATGAGAGGTAAAAGAGAATTTATAAGTTTTTATTTGAGGATTAATGTTGCTATTTTCTTATCTTGTTCAGTAAATAAATTATAGGGACCAAGAATAAAATTTATTTAATGACCCACTTTATTTTTTTTTCTAAAATTGAAATACATGTGTATATACATTTGTGTAAAACAATTTAAAATGTTAAGGGTTATAAAAGACATGAAATATATTCATGAGTTGGTGAATAATTGACACATTTAAACCCCTAAATATACACACACGTAACAGAACTAAAAATAAAAAAAATAAAATGCAAGAAATGGAATCCAAAACAAATTAAAGCATGAAATGAAACATAAACATATCTTTAATCTCTTTTAATAGGTAAATGAATGGCTGCAACATTATTGAATTAAATAGCACATAAAATGCAAGAAATGTAACCTAAACCTTGCTTTTAAATTTTTTTGATTAGTATGGATGGTTGCCAACGTTTTTTTTTTTTAAATAGAATTTTTATTTTCTCCAAATCATTCCTATCCCATTTCCAATATACAAGTTTCACCCTAAAAGTGCACATTTTGATCAAGAAACAAACTTCAAAAGAAAGAAAGACGTAAAAGAGGAGCATATTTCTTAAAGCTTTGGGTGCTGTTGGGAAACAATATTCATTGTCAAATCAATCCATTTCAAAGTTTCAAATTAAGGTAGGTTGAGGTGCTAGTGGTTATTTCATTTCAAGTTGTGAGTTTTTGTTAAAGTATAAATGAATTGGTGTCTTTAGGTACGGTGCTTCGACACGACTATAGTTTGAATGATCATTCTTTGGCTCTACGTTTTATAATAGTTCTACAAAAATTAAATTTTCCGAAATCCATCTACGTGCTACGATATGAATCTATAGTTTGAATTTTTCTAATTTGATAACGAAATGCACCGATGATATTTATTGAGTTACAAACTAATGGGTTAATTCCTTCCTACAAGTTGATTTGTCTTGCTTGGGGAGTGGATGGTGGTAGACGACGATGAAACGTGCTATGGAGAAGCCAGTGACTTAACACTTTAATTTGCTTACGAAATATTTACTATTGTTTTATATAAATATATTTCTATGAACGTTATGTGTGGAACTAATTTTAAGAACACTTTTATGAATAAGTTATGTTTAAAAGTAGTTATGAATTATAGAAATTAACTTAGAAGTCACCGTTTACCAAAAAAAAAATAATGTTAGCGATTTAATGTTGCAGTCAATGCTGTGTGTTAAACATTTCAGTCACTACCTTGACTTTAAAAATTCATAACTCAATCATTACCTAGAGTTTTTGAACTAAACCAATGGGGATTGATAGTCTCATCGATTAGCTACTGAATAAAGTTGAAATCATGTCGATCCGATGTCTGTAGGACTTTTTGTCTTTTTAAGTAAGTTACGATGGGCTACCTTATAAACCGAGACGTTGCGGGGTTTTGAAAAATATTTTAATA